>MU723290.1:20710-75432 GCA_026770625.1 Nicotiana glauca
TTCAATTACTTTAATAAACACTATATGAATCAATTTGAATGCATAAAAATAATTTTCCTAAGTTTTTCCCAAAAATTCCAAAAAGGCTCCCGGGCCCACGTGATCAAAACCCGAGGTTCAGACCAAAACCCGATTACCCATTCCCCTGCGAATTCAAATATGTAATTTGTTTTGAAATCGGACCTCAAATCGAGGTCCAACTCCCCAATTTATGAAAAACCTAGGTTCTACCCAAAAACCTCAATTTCACCCATGGAAATCCTTGATTTCAAGTGGAAAACATATTTAATGATGTTAAAGATTGAAAGAATCGAGTAAAAATCAACTTACAAGTGATTTGAGATGAAGTTTGCTCTTGAAAAATCTCTTATGGTGTTTGGGTTTTGAAAGAATGGTGAAAAGTGATGAAAATTCGACTAAATATAAAATTTGCTAGGCTGCGGATATGGGAATTGCGAACCTTGGTTCGCAATTGCAAAACAAACAGGGCTGGGAATTGCGAGATTTCAGTTCGCATTTGTGAACACTGGGCCTAAGTGCAGACTTCGCATTTGCGATCTTGGCACTCTCGCATTTGCGGGCACTGTGATCGCATTTGCGACTAGTGCCTAGAAATCCCTTACTCGCATTTGCGAGCAATTTATTCGCATTTGCGATCCCAAGCCAAATCCCCAGACTTCGCAGTTGCGACGGGGAGTTCGCATTTGCGAATCTCGCATTTGCGAGAAATCCTTCACAAATGCGAAGATATCAAACCCGACCTGCAACTATTTTTCCAAAGTTCAAAAATGCAACTCGACACCCATCCAAAACTCACCCGAGCCCTCGGGGCTCCAAACCAAACATACACACAACCTCAAAAATATCCTACAGACTTATCCGTGCGATCAAATCGCCAAAATAACATCAAAATCATTGAATCAAGCCCCAAAATCAACATTTTCATTTCAAACTTCATAAACTTCCAACTTTAGATATTTAGGTCTGAAACACGTCAAATGACGTCCGATTTCGACCAAACTTTACAGAAAGCGCTTAACACATATTTAAAACTTGTACCAGGCATCGGAACCAAAATACGAGCCTGATACCATAGTCTTTTAATCAATTTCCATTTCCATTTTTCTTAATAATTTCAAAAAAATAATTTAATAGAAAAATTCTTTCCTCGGGCTCTAGACCTCGGAATTCGACTCCAGGCACATGCTCGAGTCCCATATTTTTCTACGGACCTTCCGGGACCGTCCAATCTTGGGTCCGGGTCGGTTTACCCAAAATGTTGACCGAAGTCAACTTTAACCATATTAATATCAAAATTCTTCAAATTTTTCACATAATTCACATATTTCAAGATAAAAGCTTTTCGGCTGCGTGCCCGGACTGCGCATGCAAATCGAGGCAAGTAAAAATAAGGTTTTCAAGACCTCGGAAGCACAGAGTGGATGAAGAAATAGGTGACGAACCTTTGGGTCGTCACATCCTCCACCTCTAAAACAACTGTTCGTCCTCGAACGGACAAAAGAAAAAAGTACCTGAGTCGGGGAACAGATGTGGATAACGGCTACGCATATCAGACTCGGACTCCAGGCCAAGGCCTCATGGGGCTGACCTCTCCACTGAACACGAATAGAGGGAAAACTCCTAGATCTCAACTGACGAGCCTGCCGGTCTAGAATAGCTACTGGCTCCTCCTCATAAGATAAATCCTTGTCCAACTGGACAGTGCTAAAGTCTAACACATGGGTAGGATCGCCGTGATACCTCTGAAGCATAGACACATGAAAAACTGGATGCACGGCTGATAAGCTAGGTGGCAATGCAAGTCTATAAGCCACCTCTCCTACTCGATCAAGAATCTCAAATGGACCAATGTACCTACGGCTAAGCTAGCCCTTCTTTCCGAACCTTATCACGCCCTTCATAGGTGACACCGGGAGCAATACCCGCTCACCAACCATAAAAGCCACATCTCGGACCTTACGGTCCGCATAACTCTTTTGCCGCGACTGAGCCGAACGAAGCCTGTCCTGAATGATCTTGACCTTATCTAAGGCCTCCTGAACTAAGTCTCTACCCAATAACCGAGCCTCTCCCGGCTCAAACCATCCGACTGGAGACCGATATCGCCTACTATACAACGCCTCATATGGAGCCATCTGAATGCTAGACTGGTAGTTGTCATTGTAGGCGAACTATGATAAAGGAAAAAACTGGTACGAGCCTCCAAAATCAATGACACAAGATCGGAGCATATCCTCCAAAATCTGAATAGTCCGCTCGGACTGACCGTCTGTCTGAGGATGGAATGATGTGCTTAACTGGACCTGGGTGACCAAATCTTGCTGAACTGCTCTCCAGAAGCGCAAGGTAAACTGCGTACCCCGGTCCAAAATAATGGATACCAGCACACCATAAAGGCGGACAATCTCCCTGATATAGAACTCAGCTAACCTCTCGGATGAATAGGAGACTGCCACTGGAATGAAATGCACTGACTTGGTCAGCCTATCCACAATGACCCAAATAGCATCAAACTTCTTCCGAGTCAACGGAAGTCCAGTAATGAAATCCATGGTAATCCTCTCCCACTTCCACTCGGGAAACTCAATCCTTTGAAAGAAACTACCAGGCCTCTGATGCTCATATTTGACATGCTGACAATACAAACACCGAACCACATAAGCAACAATATACTTCTTCATTCTTTGCCACCAATAATACTGCCGTAAGTCCTGATACATCTTCGCGGCGCCCGGGTGAATAGAATACCGAGAACTATGGGCCTCCGCTAAGATAAACTCTCGAATCCCATCAACATTGGGCACACAAACTTTCCCTTGAAATCTCAAAACACCATTATCATCTAAGGTCACCTTCATGGCACCTCCACGCTGCACTGTGTCTCTTAGGACACACAAATGGGAATCATCAAATTGCTGATCACGGATACGCTCCAATAGAGAAGAACGGGCAACCGTGCAAGCTAACACTCTGCTAGGCTCAGAAATATCTAACCTCACCAATCTATTGGCCAAGGACTGAAAAGCTAAAGCAAGCGGTCTCTAGCTGACCGGAATATACGCAAGACTACCCATGCTGGCAGACTTCCTACTCAATGCATCGGCCACCACATTGGCCTTACCTGGGTGATACAAGATAGTAAAATCATAATATTTCAACAACTCTAACCACCTCCTACGCCTCACATTCAACTCTTTCTGCTTAAATAGATACTGAAGGCTCTTGTGATCCGTGTACACCTCACACGTCACACCATATAGATAATGCCTCCAAATCTTCAAAGCATGAGCAACAGCTGCCAACTCTAGATCATGAACCAGATAATTCTTCTCGTGGATCTTCAACTGTCTCGAAGCATAGGCAATAACTTTGCCATCCTGCATCAATACTGCACCAAGCCCAATATGGGAAGCATCACAATAGACGGTGTAAGGCCCTGAATCCGTAGGCAAAACCAATACCAGTGCCGTAGTCAGAGCTGTCTTGAGCTTCTGAAAGCTCGCCTCATAGTCATCTAACCATCTTAACTGGGCACCCTTCTGGGTCAATCTGGTCATCGGGGCTGAGATAGACGAAAATCCCTCTACGAACCGACGGTAATAACCTGCTAACCCCAAGAAACTCCAAATCTCGATCACTGAAGCTGGTCGAGGCCTATTCTTCACTGCCTCAATCTTCTTTGGGTCCACCTGAATACCCTCTACTGATACAATATGACCCAGAAATGCAACCGAACTCAACCAAAACTCGCACTTTAAAATCTTAGCATATAGCTGACTATCCCTCAGAGTCTGAAGAACCACTCTGAGGTGCTGCTCGTGCTCTTCCTTACTGCAGGAGTATACTAGAATATCATCAATAAAGACTATCACGAATAAGTCTAGATATGGCCTAAACACTCGGTTCATCAACTCCATAAATGTCGTCGGGGCATTGGTCAACCCAAATGACATGACTAAAAACTCATATTGCCCATATCGAGTGTGGAATGTTGTCTTAGGGACATCAGACACCCTAATCTTCAGCTAATGGTAGCCAGATCACAAGTCTATTTTTGAAAATACCTTTGCTCCCTGAAGCTGGTCAAACAAATCGTCAATCCTCGGCAGTGGATACTTGTTCTTTATCGTCACTTTGTTCAATTGCCGATAATCAATACACATTCGCATCGAACCATCTTTCTTCTTCACAAATAACACCAGCGCACCCCAAGGAGAAACACTAGGCCTGATAAAACCCTTCTCTAGTAAATCCTGCAACTGGTCCTTTAACTTCTTCAACTCTGGCAGGGCCATACGATAGGGCGGAATAGAAATGGGCTGCGTGCCCGGAGCCAGATCAATACAGAAATCAATATCCCTGTTGGGCGGCATACCCAGCAGGTCTGAAGGGAAAACCTCGAGGAACTCTCGAACAATAAGAACAGAGTCAATAGAAGGAACCTCTGAGCTGGAGTCGCGAACATATGCCAGATAAGCTAAACACCCCTTCTCAACCATACGTCGAGCCTTAACATATGAAATAACACTGCGGGTGGCATGACTTAAGGTCCCTTTCCACTCTAGTCGGGGCAATTCTGGCAAAGCTAAGGTCACGGTCTTGGCGTGACAATCCAAGATAGCATGATACGGGGACAACAAATCCATCCCCAAAATAACGCCGAAATCCACCATATCTAAAAGCAGTAAATCAGCACGGGGCTCAAGACCCTAAAACACAACCACACAGGAACGATGCACCCGGTCGACTACTATGGAGTCACCCACCGGTGTAGATACATAAACAGGAATGTCCAAAGCATAACTAGACATAGCCAGGCAGGGTGCAAAATAGGACGACACATATGAATATGTAGACCCAGGGTCAAATAATACTGACGCATCTCTATCACAAACAAAATAGTACCTGTAATAACGACATCTGACGGCTCAGCCTCTGGTCTGGCTGGCAAAGCATAAAACCGGGGCTCAGCCCCACCTCCCTGAACCACGTCTCTGGGACAATCGGCCACCGATTGACCCCTACCTCTGGCGTTCCGGCCTCCACCTCTACGGTCTCGACCTCCACCTCTATGATCCCTACCCCCGCCCCTGGCTGGCTGGGCAGGCTGTGGGTCACCTGGTGCCTGAATCATAGGGCGAGGACCCTGCTGCTACTACTGTGTACCCCTCAATCTTGGGCAAGCTCTCTTGATGTGACCATACTCACCACACTCATAACATCCCTCCGTACGATCAGATTAGCCCTGACGACCCGAATGACCTCCACGAAAACTCTGAAGAGGCTGTGCACTGATGGGAGCTGGCGGTGCACTGAGTGACTGTTGATCGGAATACTGTGCATGAAAGCCACTATCACCTGGAACACCCTGTGAAGCCTGGAGGGCTGACTGAAAGGGCCTGGAAGGCTGACCTCTATCATAAGAATCCCTGCCTCCAGATGAGGCACCACTTAATCGACCTGAGTGACGTGATCTCTTGTCTGACCTAAGAACACTCCCCTGTGGCAGAACCATCTCGATCCTCCAGGCCACATTGGCCGCCTCCTGAAAGGTAATGTCACTACCCGCCTCTCTGGCCATTTGAAGACGAATAGGCTGAATAAACCTTCAATGAATCTCCTCACCCTCTCCCTCTCAGTGGGGAGTATGACGAGGGCATGGCGAGGTAGACCAATAAACCGGGTCTCATACTGGGTGACCGTCATAGATCCCTGCTAGAGGCGCTTAAACTACCTCTGGTAAGCATCCCTCTGAGTAACGGGAAGAAACTTCTCTAGAAACAACTCCTAAAACTGATCCCAAGTCAAAGTCGGCGACCCTGTTGGTCTGGCTAAATAGTAATCCCTCCACCAAGTCTTGGCGGATCCAGATAGATGAAAAGCCGCAAAATCAACTCCATTGGACTCCACAATGCCCATGTTTCGAAGAATCTCGTGGATACTATATAAGAAATCCTGGGGGTCCTCAGAAATAGGTCCGTTGAATGTGGCAGTGAAGAGCTTGGTGAACCTATCCAGCCTCCACAAAGCATCTGCGGACATAGCCTCTCCATCACCGGCCTGTGCAACTACCCCGGCTGAACTGGTAGAATCTGAGTCTCAGGAGCTACCTGCTTCGGAGTACGTGCGGCAGGAGTCTGGGCCCCTCCTCCATCCTGGGAAGTGGCTGGTGCTACAGGGAGAAATCCTGCTCGGGTGACACTCTCCATGAGGCCAACCAACCGGACCAAGGTGTCCTGAAGAACTGGGGTAGCAATAAACCCATCTGGGACCTGAGCTGGGCCCACCGGAATTGTCTGGGCTGAGGCCGGAACCTCCTCGTCAAGGCCAACCTGAGGGTCCGCCACTGGTGTGTTACTGCTGGTGGCTGGGCTCTGCCCCTGCCTCGGCCGCTAGCATGGCCACGTCCTTTTCCCCTAGCGGAAGCTGCCTGGGGCTTGGACTGCTAATCGGTGGATGAGGAACTGCGTGTTATCGCCATCTGCGAAAGAACAGAGTAGAAATTCAATCAGCATTGAGAAACCAAATCGCACGACAAGAAAGAACAAATGCGAGATTTTTCCTAACTCAATAGACTCTAGGAACAAGTACAGACGTCTCCATACCTACCCCTCAGACTCTACTAAGTTTGTCCGTGAGTTGTGAGACCTATGTAACCTAGTGCTCTGATACCAAATTTTCACGACCCGGATTTCCCACCATCGGGATCGTGATGGCGCCTACTCGTGGTGGCTAGGCAAGCCAACTTATTTACCCTTTCATTACTAGACAATTACTTTAACAGTTTACAGCATCAATATAGAACATGAAATTTAACAAGAAAGATAACGAAAGTGTGATTTATAATTACGAATCATAATGCGGAACAGTCATTAATAGCCTCTACCAAGATTTGGTGCCACGGTACTCATGAACTACTAAGAATATACTAAATACAATGGTCTGAAAGAAATATATAAGTTTTCCATCTCGAAAACAATTAGGCAACAGTCTAAAAGAGAACATAAAGAAGAGACGACGGGCCTGCGGACGCCTGCAAGGCTACCTCGGTCTCGTGAAAATGAAAGCCGGCTCACACACTAATGCTGCTGCTGTTTCTCAAAACCTAGACATATGCAAAAATGTACAGAAGTGTAGCATCAGTACAATCGATCCCATGTGCTGGTAAGTATCTAGCCTAACCCTGGCGAAGTAGTGACGAGGCTAGACTGGACACCACATAAACCTGTGCAGTTATAAATATACAGCAGAAATCGAATACAAGGCAATTAATAACATGGGAGGGGGAAACATGTTATGGGGAGATACAATATTAACAGTAATCCTGAGTAACAAACTAAAGCAGCTTAGATTAACAATGAACAAGGAATCAATACTCAATACAAACACATGGTATCAATAACTGTTGCGGCGTGCAACCCACTCCACAAATACCACAGTTGCGGCGTGCAACACGCTCCACAAATACCACTGTTGCTGCATGTAACCCGACCCATATCATTGTTAATGTATCATTGTTGTGGCGCGCAACCCGACCCTCATATATCATTGTTGCAATGTGCAACCCGATCCTCAATATCATTTAACAGTCTGACTTCTCAAACAACAGTCACAATTAAGGGACATAAAAATAAGTAAATATTTGACAAATCCCGGCAAGGGAAAGAATCCAACAAGTTCAACCAAACGTCCCGGCAAGGGAATAATCAACAACGCTTTCTCTTTCTTACTTCTCTTATCTTATAACCCACTCTACTATTTTTAGCCAACGCTCCAAAGAATCAAGTAATCATATCACCGTTCACATGTTATTCACAACATATAGGAATCCTCCAATAATCACGGAATTCACAACCAAGTCATGATAATCACATTATAAGGACTCACGATCATGCTAGACACTGATGTATAGAAACTCGTCACCACGCCTATACATTATACTCGATCATATAGCAATTAGCAACAAGACTCAACTACTATTCCCTCAAGCTAGGGTTAAACCAAACACTTACCTCAAAGCCTTGAATTCCACTTAATCCTCAACTATCGCTTTACCTCGCGGTTCGGCCTCCAATTCGCTCGAATCTAATCACAAATTGTTCAATTACTTTAATAAACACTATATGAATCAATTTGAATGCATAAAAATGATTTTCCCAAGTTTTTTCCAACAATTCCAAAAATGCCCAGGGCCCACATGGTCAAAACTCGAGGCTCGGACCAAAACTCGGTTACCCATTCCCTCACAAATTCAAATATGTAATTTATTTTGAAATCGGACCTCAAATCGAGGTCCAACTCCCCAATTTATGAAAAACCTAGGTTCTACCCAAAAACCCCAATTTCACCCATGGAAATCCTTGATTTCGAGTGGAAAACATGTTTAATGATGTTAAAGATTGAAAGAATCGAGTAAAAATCAACTTACAAGTGATTTGGGATGAAGTTTGCTCTTAAAAAATTGCCTATGGTGTTTGGATTTTGAAAGAATGGTGAAAAGTGATGAAAATTCGACTAAATATAAAATTTGTTGGGCCGCGGATATGGGAATTGCGAACCTTGGTTCGCAATTGCGAACCAAACAGGGCTGGGAATTGCAAGATTTTAGTTCGCATTTGTGAACACTGGGCCTAAGTGCAGACTTCGCATTTGCGAAGTATTGATCGCATTTGCGATCTTGGCACTCTCGCATTTGCGGGCACTATGATCGCATTTGCGACCAGTGCCTGGAAATCCCTTACTTGCATTTGCGAGAAATTTATTCACATTTGCAATCTCAAGCCAAATGCCCAGACTTCGCATTTGCGATGGGGAGTTCGCATTTGCGAGAAATCCTTCGCAAATGCGAAGATATCAGACTTGACCTGCAACTATTTTTCCAAAGTTCAAAAATGCAATTCGACACCCATCCAAAACTCACGCGAGCCCTCGGGGCTCCAAACCAAACATACACACAACCTTAAAAACATCCTACGGACTTATCCATGCGATCAAATCGCCAAAATAACATTAAAATCATTGAATCAAGCCCCAAAATAATCATTTTCATTTCAAACTTCATAAACTTCTAACTTTAGATATTTAGGTCCGAAACACATCAAATGACGTCCTATTTCGACCAAACTTTACAGAAAGCACTTAACATATATTTAAGACTTGTACCGGACATCGGAACTAAAATACGAGCCCGATACCATAGTCTTTTAATCAATTTCCATTTCTATTTTCCTTAATAATTTCATAAAAACAATTTAACAGAAAAATTCTTTCCTCGGGCTCTAGACCTCGGAATTCGACTCCGGGCACATGCCCGAGTCCTATATTTTTCTACGAACCTTCCCGGACTGTCCAATCTTGGGTCTGGGTCCGTTTACCCAAAATGTTGACCGAAATCAACTTTAACCATATTAATATCAAAATTCTTCAAATTTTTCACAGAATTCACATATTTCAACATAAAAGCTTTCCAGCTACGCGCCCGGACTGCACATGCAAATCGAGGCAAGTAAAAATGAGCTTTTCAAGACCTCGGAAGCACAGAGTGGATGAGGAAATAGGTGATGACCCTTTGGGTCGTCACAGGTTCGGTATTTTTTCGATTTATTTTTATAAAATAAAAAAGCTTACCCTAATTATCGGTGCGGTTATAGATTTATATAAAAACTTACAATTTCTTAAAAAGAAACCTAAAAATCTATTCGGTACGGTATGGTTCGGTAGGTTTAGTCGGTTTTCGAATATCCATTGAAACCCCTAGTTTCTGGCACCGGCTACGACAAAAATGAGCTGAATTATTATGGTTTGAAGTTTTAACTACTTCTTTTTGTTATTTTAAAGGATATATTGTTAGTTACTAAGTATGTAATTAACAATAATGGTAGCTGAGGGACGGGTGACGTGCACCGGTAGCCATTTTTAAGCATGTTATTTAAAATATATTTATAATGTAAAACAGATTTAAAGATTAATCAATTCGTCTAAACTTCAGGACCAAGTATTATGCATTTATCTGTCCTAAAACTTTTGAGCTGCTAATTTAGAATTCAAGACTTAGTGAGCATTTGGACATATGAACTATAAAATTCCAAAAAAAAAAAAAATTAGAGTTGTGTTTGGACATGAATATAATTTTGGGTTATTTTTGAAGTTTCGTGAGTGATCTGACTGAAATTTTGGAAAAACAACTTTTTGGAGTTTTTAAAATTTTCGAAAAATTCCAACATTCATCTTCAAATGAAAATTGAAATTTTCATTGCCAAACACCGATTTCGAAAAAAAGTGAAAATTTTCGAAAAATTTGAAAAAAAATCTTATGTCCAAACAGGCTCTTAGTGTCCTAAATTTTTGAGCTACTAATTCAAAATTTAGACTAAGAGTCCTGAATTTCTGAACTGTTTAGTCAAAGGACATAAGATCTGATGACCCAAAAAGTCATCACTTGTCTTAGAAATAAATTCAGTGTTTCGAGACCTAAAAACCTTCTTTTTACCTCACTTCGATTCGCGTGTGTTGTCCGGACCTATATCTGAAAAACCTTCTATGTGAAAATATGAGAAATAGAAATTTATAGAGTAAAATTTTGATTATGATTGGCTTTAGTCAATATTTTCGGTAAACGGACCCGGACCCATGATTTGACGGTCCCGGAGGGTCCGTAGGAAAATGTGGAACTTGGGCGTATGCCCGGAATCGAATTCCGAGGTCCCAAGTCCGAGAAATAAATTTTTTAAAGAAAATTCTTTTTCTGGAAATATATGAGTTTTTTGAAATGAAATGTGTTTGAAATTTGATGGTATCAGCCCCGTATTTTGGTTTCGGAGCTCGGTACGGGTTTTATATGTGATTTAAGTCGAGTATGTGAAGTTCGGTAAGAAACAAACTTGAAATGACGTGAATCGAACCTTATTTGAGAATTTGGAAAATTTGATGTTCTTAAGTGATTTCATGGTTTTGATGCTAAATTTATAGTTATTGATGTTAATTTGGTGATTTAAATGCACGAGCAAGTCTGTATGATATTTTTAGGTTGGCGTGCATATTTGGTTTAGAGCCCCGAAGGCTCGGGTGAGTTTTGGATAGGCCATGGGTTCATGGGGAAATGGGGTGTTTTGGATAGAACCTAGGTCTTTCAAATTTTGTGGATTTGGACCTCGATTTGAGATCTGATTTCAAAACAAATTGTATATTTGTTTTCGTGGGTGAATGGGTAATGGGGTTTCTGTTCGGACCTCGGGTTTAGACCATGTGGGCCCGAGGTTGATTTTTGACTTTTTGGGAAAAACTTTAGAAAACTTATTTCCATGCATTAGAATTGATTCATTTAGTATTTATTGATATAATTAAGTAACTTGTGGCTAGATACGAGCGAATTGGTGGTGGAATCAAGAGGCAAAGCGATAGTTGAGGCTTGAGTTGTGTTCGAGGCATCAAGGTAAGTGTTTGGTCTAACCTTAACTTGAGGGATTGGGAGTTGTGTCCTATTTGCTATGTGTTATTTGTTGAGTACGACGTATAGGCATAGTGACGAGTATCTATACATTGATGTCAAGCATGCCCGTGAGTCTTATATTATGACTCTGTTTGTATTGTTCATGCCTTTTTGTGATGATTTCTATTGTTGGGCAAAGTTTGTGGAAGTAATTGGTGATATTTGAACATTGAGGAGCGTTAGCTCAAGTTGTGAAGTGAATTGTGAAAGAATAATTGGCAATTGAACCTTATAGAGTATTGGCTCAAGTTGCTGGATCGAGTGGTGAAGTAAATGTGAAAAAGGAGAAGAGGATTATGGTATTGTTCCCTTGCCGGGACGTTGTTGCTTTAAGTATTTTTTCCTTGCCGGGATATTGTTGCTTTTAATATTATACCATTGCCAGGAAGTTATTGATATTGATGTTGTTCCCTTGCCGGGATTTTATTGTGATTCTATTTAATTCCTTGCCCTTATTGTTTGTGCTTGTTGTTTAGGTGAGGAAGAGTGTTAAAGCACGAAGGTGATGTCATGCATTATTTTGGCAAGAGAGTGTAAAGTATGAAAGGTGATGCCGTGTATGATTTTGTGAGGAAGAGTGCACGAAGGGTGATGCCATGCCGCACGATGTACCATTCCATGCCTTTATATGAGAGATTATGTGAGGTAAAATCATGAAGGGTGATGCCGTGCCAATTATACTAATTTTCATGGTGAGTACGAGAGTAAAAGCACGAAGGGTGATGTCGTGCACTTGTCCTTGATTTCCCCAATTTTACTAGTAATTGAGTTATGATGTTTTTTACGCTTACTTACTAATTTCCTGTTGTTACTTGATTTTATTTTGATGTTACTGATTCCCTCGCCCAAATTGCTTTGTGATTGTTGTTTGCGTGAGGAAGAGTGTGAAGCACGAAAGGTGATGTCGTGCATTGTTTTGGTGGGAGAGTGTTAAAGCACGAAGGGTGATGCCGTGCATTGTTTTGGTGAAAGAGTGTTAAAGCACGAAGGGTGATGTCGTGCACTTGTCTCTGATTTCCTAATTTTTATTGATAACTAAGTTATGATTTCTCTACATTTAACTGCTGGTTTTTTGTTAATACTTATTGTACCCCGTAGCATGATCCCCTTCCTATCTTCAATTGAACGGTGATGATCCTTATGTTTACTCGTTGTTCTGCTGTCATTATTCGATGTCCCCGCAGCATATTTTTCCGTCCCATCCTTAGTTGTACATTTCTGCTGGTATTATTCCGTTGTATATGATTTAACTGCACAGGTTTACTTTGGTAGTCTGGTCCTAGCCTCGTCACTACTTTGCTGAGGTTATGCTAGGCACTTACCAGCACATGGGATCGGTTGTCGTGATACTACACTTTGCACTCTTTTGTGCAGATCCCAGTGTTGTAGATTTCGGACCGCAGTGAGATTGTTGTTTCGTGTTCATCATACGACCCGAGATAGTCCTACAGGTTTTCGCTGGCCTGGGTGTCTCCTTCTATCTATTATTCCTGTTTCTTTCTTGTATTTTCAGAGACAATATTGTATTATTTCTTTCAAACCTTTATTTGTAGTACTCTTAGATAGTCTGTGAAGTTGTGACACCAGTCTTGGGTAGATTTGTTATGGATTGGTATCAGTAATATTATTAAAACTTTGAAATGCAGTCTTCCGCTTATTAAATTGTGTTGTTTATAAAATGCTGGTTCTTAATTGCTAACAGATTAAAAATAGAAACAAAGTAAATAATTCAATTGGTTGGCTTTCTTCGCTTTCACTAGTAGGCGTCATCACGACTCCCGATGGTGAGAAATTCGGGTCGTGACATAAGATTCGAATTCTTGGACACAAATTTTGAACTTTAGGATATGATATTGTGAAATTTGAACGAATTAACTTATCTTTAAATATATTATAAATTGTGAATATACGCTTAGACAATAAAAGCGACTACATGCTATCATTTCCACCTGATGAACGGATGAGGTTTGGTGTGCAAAAGATTCTCAAATTAATTGTTAGATATTGTGTCTTAGTTAGACTTGTAATTAAGTATAACATGTGTTGAATCTGTGCTGACACCAAAGGCAAGGTAGAAGCTCCATTAATATAACCATTCTAAACTCATTGATTTGTACGTTTTTACGTAATCTAAGCTACTTTTGAGTACATTTTTCAAACTACAAACTCTGGTAAATTCTTTTAAGAATAACACCAGGAACAAGCTTTAATTCTACGGTTCATACTTGTATTTTCATATGCTAATAATAATAATAATACATATAAATGAGAAGTGGTCCAAACTCTGATTACTGCATATATAAAAAAAAAAATGAAAAAAATAATGGCAATAAACTTTAATCGTACTGTACGTACAACTTGTATTACCATAAGTATATAATAATAATATATATAAATGAGAAGTGGTCCAAATTCTGATTACTGCATATAGAAATAACGCGTAATAATCTTTAATTCTGTCATACGTACTTATATTACCGTACGCGTAAATAGTACCAAACTCCGAATATTGCATATATTAGAATAACACATAACAAACTTTAATCCTATTATACGTACTTGTATATTAATTACCATGTGGATAATAATAATAATACATCAAAATGAGAAGTGGTCCAAACTCTGATTATTGCATATTAAGAATAACATGTAACAAGCTGTATTGGTAGAAATTTAAAAATAGTCAAATTTACAGCTGGTCATTCAAAAATAGCCCAATTTCAAAAGTAATTGAAATTTAGCCACTTTTCATGTAAAGATAAATCTAAACAAAAACATTGTTCAAAATCCGGAAAATACGCCCGCATATTATACGGGAGTTCCAGCATAAGTATGCTTGAACTCCCGCATATTATACGGGGGTTCCAGGATAACTATGCTGGAACTCCCGTATAATATGCAGGAGTTCAAGTATAATTATGCTGGAACTCCCGCATAATATAATGGAGTTCCAGCAAGTATAAATGTCCAGTATAATATACTGGAGTTTTGAGCATCGGTGCTCCAGTCTCCCGTATATTATACAGGAGTCAGCAAAGTATACCGGTCCAGCATAATATGCTGGAGTTCGTACACAAATGCATCGAACTCCCGTATATTATACGAGACCGGTCTCTGTTGCAGCAAAAGAGTGGCTATTTTTCATTGACCTGGTAAACGCTGGCTATTTTTGATTGACCAGTGCGAAAATTGGTTATACCGTGCTATTTTGACAGCTGGGTATTCCTACCGTACGTACTGGTATTACATGTCCATATGCATAAGAATACCACTACATAATTAAATGAGAAATTGTCCAAATTTTGTTTATTATATATATATATAACATGTATCTAGCTTAACTCCTACTATACGTATTAACATTACCATATGCATAAATCAAAATTACGGATACTGCATCATAACAAACTCTAATTCTACCCTACGTATTTGCACTACTAGAAAACTACTACAGTTTCCTACTGGTATTTCCGACAGAAAAATGTCGTCGGAATTTTGGTTTAAAAACTGCATTTAAATATACAAAAAATATATTATTTTTTTTGCTATTATTTTGAGAGCGGTTAAATAGTTTTCATTTTAGAAAAAATGACAGTGTATAGCCACTCTTAAATAATAATAAAAAAAATATATTTTTTAATATATTTTTATGTTATATATAAAAATTACACAAATTTAATACAGTTTTGTGGCTAACGGATGTAAATAGTTTCGGCCGCGGTTACATTAGGTAGCTGCAAAAGTTTTTTTTTTTTTAGGGAGTGACTAAAATAAATTTATTTCTCAATAGATTAAATGGGGAGAAATTCAAAAATAGCCAGATTTACAAATGGTCGTTCAAAAATAGCCCAGTTTCAAAAGTAATCGAAATCTAACCATTTTTCATGTAAAAATAAATCTGAGCGAAAATACTGTTCAAAACCTGAAAAATACGACAGTAAATATTATACTGGAGTTCCAGGATAAGTATACTGGAACTGCAGTATAATATGATGGAGTTCCAGCATAAGTACACTAGAACTCCAGCATAATATACTGGAGTTCTAGCAAAGTATACCTGTCCAGTATAATATGCTGGAAGTTCATACACAAGTGCTCGAATCTCCAGTATATTATGCTGGAACTTTTCGTGTGTTGGATATGTTGGAAGTTCATACACAAGTGCTCGAATCTCCAGTATATTATGCTGGAACTTTTCGTGTGTTGGATATGTTGGAAGTTCATACACAGGTGCACTGAACTCCAGTATATTATGCTGGACCGGTCTCTGTTGCAACAAAATAGTGACTTTTTCATTAACTTGGTAAATACTGGCTATTTTTAAATAACCAGTCCGAAAACTAACTAGACCGTGATATTTTTACGATTAAATGCAGAAGTTTTAGCCCGCACCCATTTAGGTTGGGCCATTGCTGGGCTAAGATCTTGAAAGCATTTTCAAATGTTGGCCTGGACTGAGCTATATTTATAAAGCCCACGCTGTTTTAGTTGTCCCGTTTGAGATCAGATATAGGCTGGTCAGTGGGCCGTCTTTATTCAAGGTAAACCTTTTTAACATGAACTAGACCTATGTAGTATAACTCGGTAAAAATACCTAGTATAAAATAGGGAAAAAAAAAAAAAAACCGTATACCCACATATAGTATCTCTTTTCTCTATATGCCTCAGATTGGAATTTACATAGTATATTCTTAATTAATTACTTCGTATACCCAAGTAGTGATACCCAAGAATCGTGACTACCAAAATTTTAGGTGATAATATCCCTTAAATATAGCCATGACTACTGATACGTATTTTTATATCCTTCCAAATATGTAATACTATTGTATTTGCAATATCGTCTTAGCAGAAGTATAGCGCTGTTACAAATTCGAAGAAAATTAGCAGCTACATTCATCCATGTGTAAAAGAGCCATAACAAAATAGTACAATATTCTAATTTAGAATATAATATTCTTAATTGGTACACAATATGCTAAATTGGATTACAATATTTAATAGAGTTATAACAAAGTAGTACAATATTCTAATTTAGAATACAATATTCTTAATTGGAACACAATATGCTAAATTGGAATACAATATTCAATAGAGTCATACTAAATGATGCAATTTCATAACTTAGTAGATAAAAAGTGTAAGAGATTCTGAAAAAGAAATATTCATTCCATTCGAAGGAATGCTTTTATCCTGTATATACCATGATCGAACTATAATGGCTTCACTTGAATAACTATGAGTTGGCAATCATCAGTAGTTGCTGGAATAGACAAAACTAATGCAAATCTCATTTGGACAAAAAATTATTAAAATTAAAATTGAACCATAATAGGGTATTTGTTAAAAAGAAACTGAATAAAGTAGCGATATATCCCAAAAACTATCTAAAAACAACCAACATCTCCAACTATAGTTATGATTCAGAATCACTAGCTATTTTTGCATCTTGTTTCATCTTGCCATATTGCCATAGAGTTGCTCCCAACCTGTTGCGATATCCCTTAGCATCAAACATGTCGTATTTTCAAGTATTTTTTTAGTGCTATAAAAAAATAATTTTCTCTTTATCCTTTCATCCACTTTTTGATTGCTAATTGTTTGAGAGGAAAATCTTGAAATACTCGGTAAGAAGAATACGGAAGATGAAAAGCTTGAAAGAAGGAATACGGAAAATGAAAAACTTGAAAGAACAGATGTGGGTATATGGTCTTTTTTTTTTTTTTTTGGTAATTAAAGCTTTCATTAATAATCAAAGGTATTTACAAATCAATCAGACTTTATACTCAGTCTGATTTTCTCTATACATCAATCTCTCCATAACCTCCTAGTTACACATCTTACTATAAGTTCTAACTACCTAAAAAATTTACAGCATTGCAATATCCTCTTGGTAGTACTACTAGCTCGAACATGACAAATATATGCAATCTCTCTAGCTATTGTATCCTCTGTAGTTTCTTTTTGCTCAAAAATCTTTTTGTTTCTTTCCATCCATATTGCATACACATATTCTGTGTATATCAGTTTAATTATTTATGATCCAGCAGATTTTTCTTTGGTGTTCTGTTCTATCCAGTATTGCATTTGGTTCCATGTATTCCAATTTCTCCAAGTGATCTATATCCATTGCATAATCTTCTGCCATATATGTCTTCCTGTTGGGTACTCAACAAATATATGGTCTTTTACTCTTTTATTGGGTATATGATGGTTTACCGTATATTGAAAAAGATATGGTATTTTACTATAATTAAATATTAATTGAAGATATCCTAATACAATATGGGGAGTTTATCTAATCCCTTAAAAGGAGTGATATGTTTAATGGCATATAATGATATTAAAGATTTAAGAAGTAAATAATATTTTATAAAGTAGGTATACAAAGTAAAATAAATAATTTAAAAGTATATGGAGTTAAGTAATATTTTTAATGGATAGACCACGTAAAGTTTCCTATTAAATAGGCCTAACGTACTGATTTTGGGCTCAGTTTAAATGTTTCTTGATTCATAAAAGGAAACTACCAGCTATGTCTATTTATAAGTAGCTCATTACAAAAATTGGTCAATTCATAAAATATTACTAATAATAGCCAATTAGTACTAATATTAGCCAATTAGCTATTTATAGCCAAAAAAAAGGTTAAATTTTTGCTTTGTTATAGGAGCTTGAATCTTAGTTTTGGAATATTTTGGTGGAGTTTTGAGGTGGTTTGAATTGAAAATTTGAAATAAAAAATGAACATGAAAAAAATGATATGTGTATCACACTTTGTATCATTTGTGTATCACATATGTATCATATTTGTATCAATTGTGTCTTTTGTGTATCACATATGTATCATATTTGTATCAATTGTGTCTTACATGTATATCCATATATATCTGTGTGTGAGATACATGTGTGATAAATGTTTGATGCACGTGTCGCAGAAGAATTTTTTGAACTCGATTTTAATTACGAATTTTGATACAAAACGAGTCCAAATCACCTCCAATCTTCCTCAAATTTTGTATATTGACTTATCTATATGTTTTCAATGAATTTCAACTATACCCATNATATATATATATATATATATATATATATATATATATATATATATATATATATATATATATATATATTGTATTTCATCACCTTATTTACTACATCATCCATGAAATTTCCTTTCTGTCTTGCATCTAATTTTGCTAATCACACTTTAAAATATGGAAGGAGATTTTTGCATGTGATTCTTTGAGAGAAAGAACCTTATTTATTTGATTTTTTTAATTTTTATATGTATTTAATTAATTTTGATAAGTCTATGACTAATGACTAGAAATTGATAAATTGAGACTTATTTGGGATATTTTTATACGTTTCCCTTCATAAAAATGCTATATTTTTTGGGGAAAGGATAGAAATGTACTTACGGAACAAAATAATTCCGGTTAGTGCTCCTAAAATACGTAATTACCATTGTTGCCCCCAAAGCTACGAAGGTCTAGACGAGGTCAAGCTAAATCCGATATCATCGAACGACGATACATTTGTATGGATGGTATTTAGTGTTATCATTTGGGATATGTAACTTAGTGAAAAAAGATATATTGGGATTTGGGCAAAATAAAAACTAAAATGAAAATGTTCGGAGTTATCAACAAACATCAAGTTTGTTGAAGTGTCAACATTATGTTTAACTTTTTTCTAAAGATGTTTAACGGGGTTGGAACGGGTTGAACACAAAAAAAATCAGTCCGTTCATTAACGGATCGGGTTGGTTAGCGGCTGGAATAACGGGCTGGTAGCGAGTTAGTTATTTTCTTGCTTTTTTGGGCCTATCTAGGTTTTATATATATATATATATATATATATATATATATATATATATATATGTGTGTGTGTGCCAATTAAATTTTATTTTTCTTATTCAATGTTATTGATACTTAAGTGTTTGCAAACTTTTAAGGCTTAGAATTAAGGCTTTGAAGTTTGAAACTTTAAAGTTTTATATTTGAAATTTGAAATTTAAAATTTTAAAGTAAGTGGCTACAAAAAATTATTTAATAAGATTAATATACAATATGTAAGGATCAAGCTCTGAAGGCTTTTATTTGATATTTTTATTGAATAATATATATTACTTCAAATTAATTTGCAAGTTCTTTTTTTATTTTTATTTTTTATTTTTAAACTTGCAAATTAAAAATTTACAACAATTATAAAAAATAAAAAATAGTATATCACATGTTTTGCATCATTTTTGTAAGTTCATCCATGTCAACATGATGTTCTTGGTTTCCGCCATTGGTTGAATCGGAACCATAAACCATTATATCTCTAATGCCTCCGCCGCTTCATCTACCTCGTCACGCCCTTGATTTCGCCGTTCTGATCTTATCCAATCTCTGAAGCACACCAGAATTTTCAAAGCGTTTACTGCCCAATGAATGACGGGTATCTCCTAGCTGCTGCCTTGCTTGGCTAAATGCGCCCTCGATGCGACTGTTGAAATCGGCACATTTAGCACGTCTCGAGCCATGGCCGAAAGTACAGAAAATTGATTTGAGTTGCTCCTCCACTAACCCAACGGTAGAAAATCCTTTGTGAGGGGCTCTGGTGACTTCTGCAAGTAGAATTGGAGTTCATCAATATTTCTGCTATTGATTTGTTGATGCTCTCCTAGTGTAGACCAAATCAAATAATCTTGAACATCATCATCATCATCAAAAGGATTTCCAAACGTTGAAGTATTACTTGAAGGAATATTTGCATCTATAACCGAAGAAGCATCAACAGTATTGGCATAATAATTATATAAAGTTTGTAAATGTTTGTGTAGATCAGAAATACAAGTGTCAATATCAGGAGTTTCCGTTGGTCCAATATCCATATAAGTATATAAAGCACTGATTAATTGGCGATACTTTATCATTTTGATAGTAGGATTTAAAATAGCACCAATTAGGTAAATAGGGAAAACTGTGTAAAAATATTTTCTAAACTTACCTAGCATAGATTCCATAACAGAAGTATATCCTTTTTTTTTCTTCAAATTATGTAGTAAAAGAGAAATTTCAGCAATATGAAGTAAACCATTTGCAATAGTAAGATAATAAGTCCAGAAAACTCAAGTGTAGCCACATAAAATTTTTGTAAAAATTGTGCAACATCTTCAATGACATCCCAAGTTATAGATGTTAACAAATGGCTAGGAATGGTACAATGAGAATTAGCAACTTCAGTTATGTAATGACCTGGTCGGTCGTTTTAAGAATTAATGTCCCGATCCCCTATTAACTGATTTCCCCGTATTTGTTTCTGCTATTGTGAGTTGCCGGGAGGATTTATTTGGAGTTTCTGAGAGTTTTACGACACTTAGTCCCTAAATGAGAGTTTAAGTTTTAGAATTTGGACCGTAGTCAGAACAGTGTGAAGACGGCCTTGGAATGAAATTCTGTTGGTTCTGTTAGCTTCGTTGGGTGATTTCGGGTTTAGGAGCGTGTTCAGATTGTGTTTTGGAGGTCCATAGCTTATTTAGGCTAGAAATGCTGAAAGTTAAATTTTTGAAGTTTAATGTTCGATAGTAAGATTTTGATCTAAGGGTCGGAATGGAATTTCAGAAGTTGGAGTAGCTCCGTAGTGTTGAATGTGACGTGCTTGCAAAAATTTCAGGTAATTCAGACGAGGTTTGATAGAATTTTTTATTGAAAGCGTAATTTGACGGTTTTTGGAGTTCTTAGGCTTGAATCCTGTCACGACCCGAATTTTCCACCATTGGGGGTCGTGATGGCGCCTACTCATAGAAGCTAGGCAGGCCGCGAAATATAGAAATCACTAACTCTCATATTTTAACCCCTTTTAACAACTTAGATTAAAAGGTAATCAACATTGAATATTAACGATAAACACAACAAGCGGAAGACTTAAACAGATAAAATAACCAAAGCCAGTACTATAATGCCAATATACTCCTCTACCCGTAATCTGGTGTCATAATATCACGGACTGTCTATGAGTACTACATACAAGTGTCTGAAAAAGGAAATACAGTCTGTCTCGGAAACAACTGAAAACAGAACACATAATAAGATAAAAGAGAACGTCGGGCCTGCGGATGCCTGCAGGACTACCTCAGGATCTTTAGATGGACTGAAGGCAGCCTTCCCAAGTGCTACTGTCTAAAAGCTTCTCCGGAATTTGCACATAGTGCAGAGTGTAGCATCAGCATAACTAACCCTATGTGCTGGTATGTGTCTGGCCTAACCTCGGCGAAGTAGTGACCAGGCTAGGACCAGACTCCAGATAAACCTGTGCAGTTATATAATATACAGTGCAAACTAAAACAAAACTAAACAAATAAAGATGGGAGGGGTACATGCTGCGGGGAAAATACCAAGTCCAGCAGTAATTTAAGAGAAATATAAGAGAACAATCTAAGATCTACAGCAATCAATAATAACACTGTTGCGGCGCGTAACCCGATCCCTATCATTTATCACTGTTGTGGCATGCAATTCGATCCAACTGTACCATTGTTGCGGCGTGCAATTCGATCCATTTATATCATTGTTGCGGCGTGCAACCCGATCCAATTATATCATTATTGCGGCGTGCAACCCAATCCATTTATATCATTATTGCAGCGTGCCACTCGATCCATTTATATCATTTTTGCGGCGTGCAACCCGATCCAAACATAACAATGTTGCGGCACACAACCCAATCCTTATATATATACAATCAACAACAATCATAACTAGAGTCCCGGCAAGGGATCTATGAAGAACTACTCTATCCCGACAAGGGAATCGACGGTATAAGTAAATACGTCCCGGCAAGGGAGAAATAGCTATAACCAATCTTGTTCCAACATCTAGCTACCTCAGCTAACACCAATACTCAATCATAAGTAATTCCCACAAGAACAATCTAAATCCTTGCTCAATACCGAAAATCATCAATTTAAGCATCCGTAGTATATTTAAGCACATAATAAATTGCCATTTAAGACTCATGGTCATGCTTGACACCAACGTATAGATACTCGTCACCGTGCCTATACGTCATACTCAACAAGAAGCAAATAGCAAATAGGATACAACTCCTAATCCCTCAAGCTAAGGTTAGACCGAACACTTACCTCGAACTTCCACGGCCAACTCAAGCCTCAAACACTGCTTTTCCTTTTGAATTTGGGTCCAAATCAATCGTATCTATACATAATCAACTTAATAACATCAATAAATTCTAAACAATCCAATTCCAATATTTAATTATAACTTTCTAATCATTCTTCCCAAAAAGTCAAAAATTGACCCCGAGCCCGCGTGGTCAAAACACGAGGTTCGGACAAAAACTCGATCACCCGTTCACCTACGAGCCCGAATATATAATTAGCTCCAAAATTCGACCCCAAAACGAGGTCTAAATCCAAAATATACAAAAATCCCAAACTCTACCTATGAATTGGTGGTGAAATCCCCTTTCAAAAATCGCCCAATTTGGAGTTTGGAAGAACAAGTTATGAAATTTTGGCTAAAATCCTGTTTGGTTCTGTTTTAAAATCAGTGGACAGGCCTTCATCGCGTTCGCGATAGGCCTGTTGGGCTTGCGATGAAGCCAGCTTAAGTGACCTTCGCGTTCGCGATAAATGGCTCGCATTCGCGGAGCTTCAACTTCCAGAGCCTTCACGTTCGTGGCCAGGTGGTCGAGTTCGTGTAGGGTAAAATACCCCTCCCCCTGCCAAGGCTCATAAGCCCTTCGCGTTCGCATTACTAGGCCCACGTTCGCGAAGGGAAGACCCCCCAAAGCTTCGCGTTCGCGACCTGGGTCTTGCGTTCGCGACCTAATCTCGCGTTCGCGTAGAAGGAAATTTCCTTCAGCATGAATAACTCATCGCATTTGCGGGGGTCCTCTCGCGAACGCGAAGAAGAAAATACCAGAATATCAGCAACTGAAAAACCTGCAACTTTTTATGAGTTCAAAACCTTCCAAAACACATCCGAAACTCACCCGAGCCCTCGCGACTCCAAACCAAACATATGTACTAACTCAAAAATATCATATGAACTTATCCGTGCATCTAATCACCAAAATAACCTCTTAAATAACGAATTAAACCTCACTTTCTTACCAAACTTTACCGACAACACATATAAATCATATTGAACATGTACCGGGCTCCGGAACCATAATACGGGCCCGATACCACAAATTTCACATAGCATTTCACTTTCAAAAATCTTTATATTTTTCAGAAAATAATTTCTTTTAAAAATTCATTTCTCGGACTTGGGACCTCGGAATTCGATTCCGAGCATACGACGAAGTTCCATATTTTTTCACGGATCCTCCGGGACCGTCAAATCACGGGTCCGGGTCTGTTTACCCAAAATGTTGACCGAAGTCAACTTAAATATATTTTAAGCCAAAATTTCAATATTTTCACAGATTTTCACATATAGGCTTTTTGACTATGCGTTCGGACTGTGCACGCAAATTGAGGTGATGTTAAAGAGGTTTTTAAGGCCTCGAAACACAGAATTTAATTTAAAAACAAGTGATGACCTTTTGGGTCATGACATCCTTCACCTCTAAAACAACCGTTCGTCCTCGAATGGACTGAAGAAGGAAGTACCTGAGTCAAGGAAAAGATGGGGATAACGGCTCCCCATATCGGACTCGGACTCTCAGGTCGATACCTCAGCAGGCTGACCTCTCCACTGAACACGAATAGAAGGAAAATTCTTCGATCTCAACTGACAAACCTGTCTATCTAGAATAGCTACCGACTCCTCCTCATAAGACAAGTCCTTGTCCATTTGGACAATGCTGAAATCTAACACGTAGGATGGATCGACGTGATACTTCCGAAGAATGGACACATGAAACACTAGATGCACGACTGATAAGCTCGGTGACAATACAAGTCTATAAGCCATCTCTCCCACTCGATCAAGAATCTCAAGCGGGCCAATGAATCTAGGGCTAAGCTTGCCCTTCTTCCCAAATCTCATCACGCCCTTCATAGGCGACACTCAAAGCAATACCCGCTCACCGACCAAGAAGGATAAATCTCGAACCTTGCGGTCGGCATTAGCTCTTTCGCCTGGACTGAGCTGTACGAGGCCTATCCTGAATGACCCTGACCTTGTCCAAGGCATCCTAGACCAAATCCGTACCCAACAACCGAGCCTTTCCCGGCTCAAACCATCCAACCGGTGATCGACACCGCCTACCATACAAAGCCTCATAAGGAGCCATCTAGATACTCGAATGGTAGCTGTTGTTGTAGGTAAACTCTACTAAAGGCAAAAACCGATCCCACGAGCGTCCAAAGTTAATGACACAAGCTCGGAGCATATCCTCCAAAATCTGAATAGTCCACTCGGACTGCCCGTCCGTCTGAGGATGAAATGTTATGCTCAACTCAACCCGTATGCCCAACTCTCACTGAACTGCTCTCCAAAAATATGAGGTAAACTACATACCTCGGTCCGAAATAATAGACACGAGCACACCATGAAGACGAATAATCTCCCGGATATAAATCTCAGCTAACCTCTCGCAAGAATCGAGACTGCCATAGGAATGAAATACGCCGACTTACTGATAGCCACTCGGTGCTCGAGGGCAATACCAAGCAATGTGCCTTTTGTCGCCACAAGTAAAACAAGCCCTCGGCTGCTGGGGCTGACGACCCTAAAAACTCTGAAGCGGTGGTGCACTGATAGGATTGCTGATCAAAATACTACATATGAGAACTATGGCCACCTGAAGCACCATGAGAAACCTGAAGTGCTGACTGAAAAGGCTTAGGAGGATGTTCTCTACCATACAAATCCCTGCCTCCAGATGAGGTATCACTAAATCAGCCTGAATGACGAGGCCTCTTGTCCGAACCATGACCACCTCCCTGCGACAGAACCATCTCCACTCTCCTGACCACATTGGCCGCCATCTGGAAAGAAATATCACTCCCAGTCTCCCTAGCCATCTGAAGTCGAATAGGCTGGATAAACCCTTCAATGAACCTCCTCACCCTTTATCTCTCGGTGGGGAGTATGACAAGAGCATGACAAGCCAAGTCGATGAATCTGGTCTCATACTGAGTAACAGTCATAGAACCCTGATGGAGACACTCAAACTGCCTCTGATATGCCTCTCTCTGAGTGATGGGGAGAAACTTCTCTAGAAATAGTTGAGTGAACTGCTCCCAAGTCAAAGTTGGTGATACGGCTGGTCTAGCCAATCAATAATCTCTCCACCAAGTTTTGAGGGATCCAGATAAGCTAAAAGTAGCAAAATCAACCCCATTGGTCTCAACTATCTCCATGTTCCTGAGAACCTCATGACAGTTGTCTAGATAATCCTGGGGATCCTTAGAAGATGCACCGTTGAAGGTAGTAGTGAAGAGTTTAGTGAAACCCATCCAACTTCTAAAAAGCCTCCAAATACGTAGCTGATCTATCATCGGTCTGTGCTACTATTCGGTTGAAGAAGCATTACATGACCTCGCCATTCGCAAAATAACAGAGTAGAAATTATAGCATTGAGAAACCAAATCGCACGACAGAAAAGAATAGATGTGAAGTTTTTCCTAACTCGGTAGCCTTTGGAAATAAATATAGACGTCTCCGTACCGATCCCTCAGACTGTACTAAGCTTGTCCGTGAATTGTGGGACCTATGTAACCTAGAGCTCTGATACCAACTTATCACGACCCGAATTTCCCATCCTTGGAAGTTGTGATGGCGCCTACTCGTAGAATCTAGGGAAGCCACGAAATATAGAAATCACTAACTCTCATATTTTAACCCTTTTTAATAGCTTAGATTTACAAGTAATCAATATTGAATATTAACGATAAACAGAACAAGCGGAAGACTTAAACAGATAAAATAACCAAAGCCAGTACTACAATGCCAATATACTCCTCTACCAGGAATCTAGTGTCACAATATCACGAATTGTCTATATGTACTACATACAAGTGTTTGAAAAAAGAAATACAGTCTGTCTCGGAAACAAGTGAAAATAGAACGATAATAAGATAGAAGAGAACATCGAGCCTGCGGACGCTTGCAGGACTACCTCGGGATCTCTAGCTGGACTGAAGGCAGCCTCCCTAAGTGCTACTGTCCAAAAGTTGCTCCGAGATCTGCTCATAGTGCAGAGTGTAGCATCAACACAACCGACCCCATGTGTTGGTAAGTGCCTAGCCTAACCCTGGCGAAGTAATGAGGATGCTAGGACCAGACTCCAGATAAACCCGTGCAGTCATATAATATACAACGGAAAATAAAACAAATAAAGATGAGAGGGGGTACATGCTGCGGGGAAAATACCAAGTCCAACAGTAATTTAAGAGAAACATAAGAGAACAATCTAAGATCTACAGCAATCAATAATAACACTGTTGCGGCGCGCAACCCGATCCCTATCATTTATCACTGTTGTAGCATGCAACCCGATCCAACTGTATTATTATTACGGCATGCAACCCGATCCATTTATATCATTGTTGTGGCGTGCAACCTGATCTATTTATATCATTATTGCGGCATGCAACCCGATCCATTTATATCATTGTTGCACGCGTGCAACCCGATCCAAACATAACAATGTTGCATCGCGCAACATGATTCATATATATACACAATCAACAAAAATCATAACCAAAGTCCCGACAAGAGATCAATGAAGAACTACGCTATCTCGGTAAGGGAATCAACAGTATAACTAAATATGTCCTAGCAAAGGAGAAACAACTATAACCAATCTTGTTCCAACATCTAGCTACCTCAGCTAACACCAATACTTAATCATAAGTAATTCCCACGAGAACAATCTAAATCCTTGCTCAACACCGAGAATCATCAATTTAACATCCGTAGTATCATTTAAGCACACAATAAATTGCCATTTAAGACTCAAGGTCATGCTTGACACCAACGTATAGATACTCGTCACCATGCATATACGTCATTATCAACCTGAAGCAAATAGCAAATAGGATACAACTACTAATCTCTCAAGCTAAGGTTAGACCGAACACTTACCTCGAACTTCCACGGCTAACTCAAGCCTCAAACACTGCTTTTCCTTTTGAATTTGGCTCTGAATCAATCTTATCTAGACATAATCGAATTAATAACATCAATAAACACTAAACAATCCAATTTCAATGCTTAATTATAACTTTCTAATCATTATTTTCAAAAAGTCAAAAATTGACCCCGAGCGCGCTTGGTCAAAACACGAGGTTCAGACCAAAACCAGATCACCCGTTCACCCACAAGCCCGAATATATAATTAGTTTCAAAATTCGACCCCAAAATGAGGTCTAAATCCCAAATATACAAAAAGCCCTAACTCTACCCAAATCCCTAATTTTCTATCCTTAAGAACATGATTTAAGCCTATAAATCTAATAGGTGTTAATGAAAATTGAAGAAAATGAGTCTAAGATTACATACCTATGAATTGGTGGTGAAATCCTCTTTTAAAAATTGCCCAATTTGGAGTTTGGATGAACAAGTTATGAAATTTTGGCTAAATTCCATTTTTGGTTCTGTTTTAAAATAACTAGACAGGCCTTCATCGCGTTCGCGATAGGCCTGTTGCGTTCGTGATGAAGCCAGCTTAAGTGACCTTCGCGTTCGGATAAATGGCTCGCATTCGCGGAGCTTCAACTCCTAGAGCCTTTGTGTTTGCAACCAGGTGGTTGCGTTCGTGTAGGGTAAAATACCCCTCCCCCTGCCCAGGCTCATAAGCCTTTGCGTTTGCGTTACCAGGCCCGCGTTCGCGAAGGGAAGACCCACCAAAGCTTCGCGTTCGCGAGCGTTCACGAGCTGGGTCTCGCATTCGCGTAGAAGGAAATTTCGTTCAGTATGAATAACGCATCGCGTTCGCGGGGGTCCTCTCGCGAACGCAAAGAAGAAAATACCAGAATACCAGCAACTGAAAAACCTGCAACGTTTTATGAGTTAAAAACCTTCCGAAACACATCCGAAACTCACACGAGACATCGGGGCTCCAAACCAAACGTACGTACTAACTCAAAAACATCATATGAACTTATCCGTGCAATCTAATTGCCAAAATAACCTCTTAAATAACGAATTAAACATTAAAATCAATGAAATTTCTCAAAACTTCTTTAAGCATCAAATTTTGCATTTAAGGTCAGAATCACGTCAAATGGATCCCGTTTATTACCAAAATTTACCGACAACACATATAAATTATATTGAACCTGTACCGGGACCCGAAACCATAATACGGGCCCGATACCATAGATTTCACATAGCATTTCACTTCCAAAAACCTTTATATTTTTCAAAAAATAATTTCTTTTAAATTATTTCTCAAACTGGGACCTCGGAATTCGATTTCAGACATACGCTCAAGTCCCATATTTTTTCACGAATCCTCCGGGGTCGTCAAATCACGGGTCCGGGTCCGTTTATCCAAAATGTTGATCGAAGTCAACTCAGATGCATTTTAAGCTAAAATTTCAATATTTTTACAGATTTTCACATATAGGCTTTCCGGCTACGCGTCCGGATTGTGCACACAAATCGAGGTGATGATAAAAGAGGTTTTTAAGGCCTCAAAATGCAGCATTTAATTTAAAAACAAGTGATGAAATGGTCATCACAAATCCGATGTTAAATTGGTATTTTGATATTGTTTTGAGCGTTCTAAAGGTTGGAATAAGTTTGAATGTTGTTTTAGGATTGGTTGGCATATTTCGTTGAGGTCCCGAGGGCCTCGGGTGAGTTTTGGGTGCTTAATGGAAGCTGAATTGAACCTAGGAAGAATTTGAGGTTGCTGAACCTGTCATAAGCGCACCTGCGTGTGTGGGACCGCAGGTGCTGCCCCGTAGAAGCAACTTGGTGATCGCAGAAGTGAGATTTGGCCAAGGCTCCAGGAACCGCAGGTGCGGCTGGGTGACCACAAATGCAGAGCTGCAGATACGGCAAAGCGATCACAGATGCGGAACCAGCCCGTTAAGTGAATTTCGCACCTACGATGCCTTTTCCGCAGGTGTGGAACTGCAGGTGCACTCCCATGACCGCAGTTGCGGTAATCGCTAGGCAGAAATATGAATTTTTGAGAGTTTGAGTTCATAACTTGGAAAATCAAATTTGGAGTTTGGGGTAGGGCGATTCTGTGGGGTTTTTGAAGAGAAGATCATTGGGTAACAATTCCTTATCCCTTTCTAGTTGTATTCCATTAACCCATTGTTAGTTTTATCATTTAATTTCAGATTTAGGGTGAGAAATTGGGGAAATTTTGGAAAAGTTCTTAGACTTAAGTTTCGAGTTTTGATTGGGGATTTGACATCAGATATGGATAATTTTGGTATGTATGAACTCGTGAAAGTATGAGGATTATGAATTTGTAAATTTTACTCGATTCTGAGATGTGGGCTCGGGGGATATTTTGGTTATTTTTCCTAATTTCGCGTATTAGCTTAGAATTTAATTAGTGGAATCAGTTACTTGAAGTTTATATTTACATTATGCAATTGAATTGAATAGATTTGGGCCATTTGGAGTCAAGTATTTGTGGCAAGAGTGTGGTTTCGGGTTAATTTTGAGCCGTTCGATGTAAATGGCTTGCCTAACCTTGTGTGGGGGAAACTCCTCTTAGGATTTGAGATTGTTGATATTTGAAATGCCTTGTACGTGAGGTGAAGAGTGCGTACTTGTGCGAATTGTTGAAAGTTCTGTTTTCATTAAGTAACTCTAATTGTGTTTCCTTTCCTGCTTATACTATTTGCAATTTAAGATTGTTGTTAGCTTAGGGAAGAATGTCTAATCGCCTTAATTGCTTTACTTGCTCAAACTGCCTTATTTGGATTATGTGTGGCATGCTATGTTAGAAATACCTATTTTTACCTTGGTATGAAATTTGAATTGAATTGAGTATTCTTCGTGTTGCTGTTATGTGTTTACTTTGGGACTACGGGACGGTATCCCAGGAGATCCCCATGCTTTTTTACCTTGGGACTACGGATTTGTATTCGAGGATATCCCCTGCGCCTATACTGATTTGGACTGTAATGCGGGATATCGAAAGGTCCCCAGCACGTATATTGAGAATATTAAGAGATCCTTGGGATACCGAGAGATCCCCAGCAATATATTGAGGATAATAAGAGATCCTCGGGATACTGAGAGATCCCCAACATACATATTGAGGATACCAAGAGATCCTCGGGATACTGAAAGATCCCCGATTATTATCTCTGTATTGAGTGGCATTCCTTTTGTAATTATTTTTTCTCTATTATAGTTGTTGTTATTCTTATTATCCTGTGATACTTCTTACTGTTAGCATTTAATTATATTGTCGTATTCTATGCTGTTTTACCTCATTTTTCAGCTATAGTCAGTAGAGCCCTGAACTTCCTTGTCACTACCCGACCGAGGTTAGGCTTGGCACTTACCGAGTACCGCTGTGGTGTACTCATTCCCTTCCTTCGCATATTTTTCATGTGCAGATCCAATTGCTTCGACTCAGCCCTACTACACTTGAGGCGGGGTGATCCATCAGAGACTTCGAGGTATGTCTGCCGCGTCCGCAGATCGAGGAGTCCCTTTCCATTCTCTCTCACAGCATTAGCCCTTATGTATTTCTTTTTCTTTAGACACTTTGGGGTTAGAACACTGTAGTTATTCCACAGCTTATGATTTTATGAGATTTTGGGTTTTGGGAAATTTAGTTTCAGTTTGAGAGTTGTATTGTATATGCCGAGCGACATCTTTAAACCTTTATTATGTTTATTCCGCAAGTTTTTGTTTGTTTATTTCCGTTGTTTCTTTTTTTTTCCGCAATTTATTAGGCTTACCTAGTCGTAGAGACTAGGTGCCGTCACGATAGTTCGCGAAGGGCGAACTGGGTTCGTGACAAGTTATAGGCATTCTATATTTATAACAACATCTTAAGAATAAATAAGTATAATTCTACCTAGTAACTATTTCTTCAAGCATGAGTCTTGGTTTTAGTCCATAGTGTACACATTTTTCCTTAAATGCTCCTTAAATGCATTTAATCTAGAAGTTCCATTATTTCCTTGAATTATACCAAGAACTCTCCTAACTAATGTGATTTCATCTCTAAATAATCCAAGGTCACTCTTCACAATCAAGGTATAAATATGAAATGCACATGTAACATGAAATATTTCAGGAGGTGATGGGTGTAGATACAATTTTAATATTGTAATAGCAGCATTGTTGTTAGAAGCATTATCAAATGACATACACAAAACGTTTACTGCAAGATTTTAAAATATAGCAACTTTATGGATAGTAGACTTATAAATGCACCAGTATGACTTTGATCTTTATCATATTTAAAAGCAATAATACATTTTTGCATACAAAAATAATCATGTATCCAATGACATGTAATAATCAAATAATCATTTCCAATTACAGCACGACCAATATCAGAAGTAAGAGAAACTCTTCAAGAAAGACTGGCGAACATATAACGTATATATGTCTAATATTATCCAAAAATCCTAAAGATATCAGCTCTACAAGTACTTTTAGGAATACCTTTAAAAAAAGGGTTATAAATTCTTTGAATATAAGTAACAAGATACGATGAAGAAGCAAAATACAAAGGTAAATAACCTAAAACAATTATTTTAGCTAATTCTTCCCGATCTTTCTTAATATCATAGTTACCCATTAACCCCCAGTACCCGGGTTAAGTTTTTATTGTCCATCTTCCTCATCTACTCCCCAATCAAGAGGGTGGAGCTCTACCATATGCCTACGAAGATGACCCGGTCCCCCTCCCTTATCGGGCTCATGTTTGTAAACTTCATTACAAATTCTATATTTTACATAATCTTTTTTTTGTCTTCTAGTCTGTCAAAAAAATTCCAACACTTACTTCTTAATCTCAATTCTTCTTAATAGGGAGGGGAGGCTTACTTATTCCACCCCTAATATTTTGAGTTTGACTAGCATTACCCAGTGTAGCTGGTGGCGTTTCAAGATTATCAGGTGATTGAATGTCATCTAAATTATCATCTATACCATAATTTTCTTAAAGTCGCTCATAAACTACATTTAAATTTTTAGGTAAACTTTCAGAAATATGTGTAAAGCTACTAGAAGAACCAACACCACGTCTTGATATTTTGAAAGTTTTCTTACTACCACCTCTTCTAGTGCACGCTTTTTTGGCTGCTCTAAGTAATCCATTATGTAAATTAAATTAAGAAATTAAATTAATAGTTCTAAATAATAAAATAAGTGTACACCAAAGAAGAGAAAGAGATGGAACGAGTATATGAGGATTCCGGATGCCGCACTAATTTTGATATAAAAAATCAAACTTCAATTGATTGACCGATACTTGATAGTTGATAGTACTTGATACTATACTTCACTTGAATACTTGATATTTGATAATAATAATTTTGTAATGCTAAACTAAATATTTGATGAAATTTAAAATAATAAGTAATTGAGAATTTAAGAACAATAATCAATAATATCAAGAGGAAATTAGAGTAGTAAGAGAGTGAATTGTGAATTTGTGAGGAATAATGAAGAAGAAGAAGAAGAAGGGGGGCTATTTATAGTTTTTAAAAGGTTAAAATTATAATTTATCAAATATTAGGGGTTTTAGGGGGGGGGGGCTACTTTCTTAAGGGGGCCGAAATGGCCATTTCTGCAAAAAAAAAAGGGCCATTGGCCAACAATCATTTTGGAATTTGACCGTTGGCAATGGTCCAGAAAATAAAATAAAATTTTTTTATAACGGATATCGGGCTGAACCCGGCTGCAACTCGTTAAAAAACCGTTAACAGGTTATCGGGCTTAGCAGGTTCCGGTGCACTGGTATCCAAAATTGGTTCGTCTAAAACTCGCTCCCCGCCCAACCTATCCCAACCCGCCCTAATATGCTACAGTAATTGGCTGAACCGAGTTATAAACGCGCCAGCCCGGCCCGATTAACAGGTCTACTTTTTCCTTTACATGTTTACGCTCTTTCCCTCCATTTTAATTCCTCCGTTTTATATTTATCACGTACTAAAAAAAAATATTTTCTATATACTGAAAGTACTGTAGGATTTGGTATAATGTTGGACATATTTAATAAGTAGTATTGGACATATTTAATAAATAATATACAATTAGTTCACCAGTATATCTTTGGTTAGGTATATACTTCACAAAAGTATACTATTTAACATAGTAGTGTACTTTATAGTATACTTTGATTTAGGTTTATACTTAACAAATACTTTATCTGGTTTTTGATTCGACACGAAATTAAGAAAAAAGATTTTTTTAAATATTTATGGTCTAAAATAAACCATAAATATTTGTGTAACTAATAATCATCTCAGTAAGGGTGAAGTAAAAAGTTTAAAATTAAACGTAATTAAATAAGAAAGTATGAAATTTTTTTTTGGATAGACTAAAAAGAAAAGAATGACACACATATTGTGATAGCGGGAGTAGTACACTATTTAGATGAATGAGATGGGAAATAGTATACCGTGAATACTGTGATCACAATCATGATATACTATGATTACTGGTATTTTAAATGATATTCATACCATACAAGTAATGTATTAGTAAATTATATAGTATACAACGTATAACGTTGAATTATGATCAAATAGTGTGCATTAGTAAATTATATAGTATACAACGTATAACGTTCAATTATGATCAAACAGCGTGAGCACGTGATTTTTGCCCTACAGAAAATATTCTTACAAAATTCACAAAAAATATTTTTTTAAAATTGTTTTTGAATTTATAGAATTTTAGGATTTTCTTTTAAATTGTCTGTTTGCATTTTAGCTGCATTTTCATGCATATTTAATACTTTAAAATCATAAAAATTATCACATTTTAATTTTATGCCATCTAATGTTTAATTTACATTTTTAGGAATTAGTTACTCTTTAATTGTTAGAATTATTACGTAAAAATCAAACAAAATATCTTTTTAAATTTTACAAGTATTTGTTAATAGATAAATGTAACGACCTGACCGATCGTTTCATGAATTACCGCTCCGTTTTCTCCATTTTTACTTCTTTATGTGTTGTCTAGTTGTATTCTGTGGTATCGAGTTGGTTGATTTTGGTTCGGAGTGGTTTTGGAGAGGAATGAGACACTTAGTCTCTTTTGAGTAAGCTTTAGTTGGAAAAGTCAACCGGAAGTTGACTTGTGAGTAAATAATATCGGAGCTTGGTTTTTATGGTTCGGATAGCTTCGTGAAGTGATTTGGGACTTAGGACCGTGATCGGAATGTATTTTGGAGGTCCGTGGTAGGTTTAGGTTTGAATTGGCAAAATTGGAGTTTTGGTGCTTTTCGGTTGGTAGTGAAAATTTTGATATCAGGGTCGGATTGGAATTCTGTAAATTGGAATAGGTCTGTTGTATCATTTGGGATGGGTGTGCAAAATTTCAGGTCATTCGGACGAAGTTTGATAGGTTTTCGGATCGGTTGAGAAATTTGGAAGTTTTGGAATCCTTAGACTTGAATCCAAGGGTGTTTTGATGTTTTGATGTTGTTTTGAGTGTTCCGAAGGTTGGAACAAGTTTGAATAGTGATATGTGACTTGTTGGCATATTTGGTTGAGGTCCCGAGGGTCTCGGGATAGATTTGGATGGTTGACGGAGAGTTTGGGTTTTTGGAGTTGTGCTGCAGATTTTCTGCTTCTGTCATTTCCGCACCTGCGGATTAGGGACCACAGGTGCGAGGTCGCAGGTGCGAGGAGAAGACCGCAGATGCGGAGGTTGGTCATCAGAGGAAAAACCGTAGGTGTGGTACGTCGAGCACATCTGCGGGACCGCAGATGCAGACCTGGGAACTTTAATGAGAAATCGCAAGTGCGGCTATATCTACCGCAGAAGCTAGAAAGGGAGCCGTATATGTGGAATCCCTGGGCAGAAACTATAAAAGTTTCCCTTCATGATTTTCAGCCTTGTTTCACTATTATTGAGACAGGTTGAGAGCTTTTTGAGAGGATTTGAAAAGGGATTCAAAGGATAACGCTTGGAGGTAAGATTTTTGAATCCAATACTCGATTTTATGGCATTATCTTACTGATTAGGCTTGAAATTATTGGAAATTAAGGGTTAAAATTGGAAAATTAGGTCTTGGTATTGGAGAGTTTCCATTGGGCATTTGAGGGGCCATTTGGGGTCCGATTTTGATGTTCTTGGTATGTATAGACTCGTGGGAGGATAAGAATTCTAGTGATGTGATTTATATCGGAATCCAGGATGTGGGCCTGGGGCTCGGGTTTGGCCAATTTCGGGATTTTTGAGTTAATTTGATTATTTTCGCTTGGGCTTTGTTCCTTCAACGCGTATTAATGGTATGATGATGATTTTGGTTAGATTTGGAGCATTCGGAGGTCGCGTCTAGAGGCAAAGGCATCGCGGGCTAGAGTTTGGACTGGTTTAAGGATAGTAATGATTGTAAATATTGTCCTGAGGGTATGAAACCCTGGATTTCACATCGTTGTGCTACGTTAAGGTGACGCACATGCTAGATGACGAGCGTGAGGTCGTGCACCATTGGGGATTGTGACTTGGTCCATGTCGTACGACTATTAAGTCATGTATTTAATTGGAAACTGTTTGATATTATTGTATTTGGAAAGTATTATCATGTTTTGCGCTGAATGTCCTATTTGGACCTCGTGCCAACTGTTTGGACCCTTAGGGGCTTTTTAATACTATTCTTTACTATTTTGACTTAATATCTGTATTCAGTCATGCTGTATTTTACTGATTTCATAACTCAGGCATATTTACTCTATTTTAATACTTTAAATGATATTTTGGGCTGAGTATCCAATTTTTCTATTGCTCGAGTGGCTTGAGAGGTTTCTAACTGAGTGAGGCCGATGGCCTGTGTTGTGAGGATACTATGGGATCGAGCTACGTGGTGCATCATATTGTACTGATTTGTGATATATGAGAGGACGATGGCCTGATTTGTTATGCCACGAGATGACTTATGATAACTCTCGGGCTATAGGAGCCCCTCTAGAGTCTGAACACCCCCAGTGAGCGCGGGTACCCATTGTGAGTGATGTGATATTGCCCGAGGGGCTAATGTTGTTTCATGTTGTTGCCCAAGGGGCTGATTACGAGCAATTGTGAGGTAGCCCGAGGGGCTGGTTCTGTTGATATTTTGCCCGAGGGGTGGCTATGGTACATGTTTTGCCCGAGAGGCTGTTTATGTTTCTATCATTTTACTCATTGTTTTATTCACTTGTTTGAAACTATTGAAAGACGTTTTAAAAGAAAAGTGTTTTACCGAAACTGAGTCTATTTTTACGAGATAGTTGATTTCTAGAATGTTTTGGAAATGTACTGTAATTGATGTAGTGCTATGACGTGAGATTATCTATTTTCTTACTGCTTAGATGCTTTTACTTTTATTACTTACTGGGTTGGCATACTCACATTACTGACTGCTCCTTGTTTGCAGATCCAGGAGTTGCAGGTTGTGGTAGTAAGCATTGATTGTCCATTTAGCAGGATTTCGGAGTCGACAAGGTAGATGCATGGCGTTCGCAGCCTGTTCTTCTCCCTCATATCTTCCCTAGCTTTATTTATATAGTCTTCCAGTCTTGTTTAGACTTTATTATATTGAGACAGAGTTGTAGATGCTCGTGACTTGTGACACCCCGATATCGGGCTTGTGTATTTATTCCACTCTAGTTGTTTAGACTTATATTATGAGATTCCTTGTTAATTAATGGATAGAAAATGACTTTTATTGAATAATTGTTTGATTCGAGAATTGTGTCGGCTGGCCTAGTTTCACGATAGGTGCCATCACGACCGAGTCGGTTTTAGGGTCGTGATAAGTTGGTATCAGAGCCTAGGTTACATAGGTCTCACGAGTCATGAGCGGGTTTAGTAGATTCTCGCAGATCGGTACGGAGACGTCTGTACTTATCCTCGGGAGGCTGTAGAACCTTTAGTAAAAACATCATATTCTTGAGTTCATGTCGTGCGAATCTGTTGATTCTAGTACTAAACTTCTATTATTCTATTCTCTCACAGATGGTGAATACACGTGCTACCGGTCAGGACAGACGACCACAGGTACCACTAGTTGGGGCCACCAAAGGCCGAGGATGCGGTCGAGGCTGTGGCAGGGGCAGGGGTGCAACTCGCACAGCAGCTAGGGCAGCACCTGCAGATCCACCAGCCGCCCTAGTTCAAGACAAGGTCCTAGTTGCAGATGCCCCAGCTGTACCAGCTCAGGCACCGGCTGTGCCTATTGTTATCCTAGGCCTTTAGGAGGCCCTAGCCCAGATTCTATCAGTGTGCACTAGCCTGGCTTAGGCGGTCTCAGTTACTACAGTCGCAGCTACTTCTCAGGCCAGGGGAGGCACTCAGACTCCTACTGATCACACACCTGAGCAGGTCGTGCAGGGACTTTAAACACAGTGGGCACATCCAGCACAGCCGGTTGCAGCTGCTCAGGACTATGTAGCTCCTGTTATGCAATAGGACAAGCAACACAGATTGGAGAGGTTTTTTTGACTTCAGCCTCCGATTTTTAGTGGTGCAGAGGGCGAGGATGCCCAGGGTTTCTTGGACAAGTGTCAGAGGATGCTTCGGACCGTGGGTATTTTGAAGACCAGTGGGGTCTCGTTCACTACTTTCTAGTTCTCTGGTTCTGCACTTAGTTGGTGGGAGGCTTACGAGAGGCGTAGGCCGGCTGGGGCAGTGCCCCTTCTTGGCAACAGTTCTTCATTCTCTTTCTGGAGATATTTGTACCTGAGTCTCGCCGAGAGGAGCTGCGCAGGCAGTTCAAGCAGCTTCCTTAGGGTGACATATATGTTACACAGTATGAGATGCAATTCTCTGAGTTGGCTTGTCATAGCTGCCCCTGCTTCTTCAGGTGGAACTCCAGGTTGAGGAGTTACTCGGAATGCTGCCAATATATCAGCTTCGTCCGGGGACTCGAACGAGGTATTTTATGCTTGCCCTATTGAGAGTCTCTTCCATTCTCTCTTCACCAGACAGATAGAAGCATCTGCCGAGCACATCTAAGCGAAAAATAGAAAAAATTGGATTTCAATTGGATGGTCTCTTTGGTTCCCACGGATCGAGAGAGGATCAAGAGGTTTATAGATGGCCTCAGTTTTAAGCTTCGGTTGCTTATGACTAGAGAGAGAGAGAGTATCTGGTGCTACTTTTGATGAGGTTGTTGATATAGCTCGACAGATTGAGATGGTTCATGGTCAGGAGATGGATGAGAGGGTGGCTAAGAGTCCTCGTGGTCAGGGTGGATTCTGTGGTACTCATTACGGAGGTCAGTTTCAGTATGATAGAGGCCGTCCATTTAGGCATGCTCAGTCAGCTCGCCCAGGTTATCGTGGGGCATCATCGGGCCATGGTTTTCACAGCTCTCATCAGGGTCATTCCTCACTTAGTGCCCTTCCAGCCTAGAGTTCGTCCCGTTCTCCAACAGTTCAGGGCTCTTCTATACCAGGTTCTTTTGCTAGTCATCACGGTGCTATGGGTTCCCTTTAGCCTCCGTCTCCAGCACCAGAGAGTTGTTATGAGTGTGGAGAGTTGGGGCTTATGTGGAGGCAGTGTCCTCGTCATCTTGGTGGTTCGTCTCAGAAGAGGAGTCAGCCATTGACTTCAGCCCCAGTTACTTCACCACCCACCCACCCAGCTAGGGGTAAAGGGCAGTGAGCTAGAGGTTGCCCTAGAGGGGGAGGTCGATCAGGCCAATTTGTATGCACTCCCAGCTAGACTCAATGCTATTGCTTCAGATGTTGTGATTACAGGTATTGTCTCAGTTTGCCATAGATATGCCTTTGTGTTATTTGATCATGGTTCCATTTTTTCATATGTGTCATCGTATTTTTCTTGTTATTTGGATGCGCCCCATGAGTCTCTTGTTTCATCTATTCATGTATCTACTCTGGTGGGCAATACTATTATTGTAGACCATATATATTGATAGTGTGTGGTGACTATTGGGGGTTTGGAGACCCGAGTGGACCTTTTATTGCTTTGTATGCTCAATTTTTATGTGATATTGGGCACGGATTGGTTATGTCCATGTCGTGCTATTTTAGACTATCATGCTAAGATAGTGGCGTTAGCTATGCCAGGTGTGCCACAGATCGAGTGGCGAGGTTCGACTAATTTTGTCCTCAGTAGGGTGATTTCATTTCTAAAGGCCCAGTGGATGATTGGGAAAGGTAGTATTTCATACTAAGCTTTCGTGAGGGATGTCAGTGCAGAGACTCCTACCATTGATTCAGTCCCGGTAGTGAGGGACTTTCCGGATGTGTTTCCTGCAGACCGGCCGGAAATGCTACTGGATAGGGATATTGACTTTGGTATTAATTTGGTGCCGGGAAATCCATTTCTATTCCATCGTATCGTATGGCATCGGCGGAGTTGAAGGAGTTGAAGGAGCAGCTTCAGGAACTCCTTAATAAGGGATTTATTCGGCCTAGTATGTCGTCGTGGTGTGCGCCTGTTCTATTTGTGAAGAAGAAGGATGGCACTATGAGGAAGTGCATTGATTACAGGCAGCTGAACAAGGTCACAATCAAGAACAAGTATCATTTGCCTCGTGTTGATGATTTATTTGACCAGCTTCAGGGAGCAAGAGTGTTCTCCAAGATTGATCTCCGTTCAGGGTATCACCAGTTGAAGATCAGGGACTCGGACATTCTTAAGATAACTTTTAGGACCCGATATGGTCATTATGAGTTCCTTGTGATGTCTTTTGGGCTGACCAATGCCCCAGCAGCGTTCATGAATTTGATGAACAACGTGTTCCAGCCTTATCTCGACTCGTTTGTCATTGTATTTATTGATGATATTCTGGTAAATCACGTAGTTAGGAGAAGCACACAGAACATTTGAGAGTGGTATTGAAGTGGTTGAGGGAGGAGAATCTTCATGCAAAGTTCTCTAAATGTGAGTTTTGGCTCAGTTCAGTGGCTTTCTTGGGGCACGTGGTGTCCAGTGAGGGTATTTAGGTTGATCCAAAGAAGATAGAGGCAGTTCAGAGTTGGCCCAGGCCATCCTCAGCCACAGAGATTCACAACTTTCTTGGTTTGGCGAGTTATTACCATCGATTCATTCAGTAATTTTCATCTATTACAACACCCTTGACCAAATTTACTCAAAATGGCGCTCCATTCAGGTGGTTGGTTGAGTGTGAAGCGAGCTTTCAGAAGCTCAAGACTGCCTTGACCACAACTCCAGTATTAGTTTTGCCATCAGCTTCAGGTTCATAAATAGTGTATTGTGATGCTTTGAGGGTTGGTATTGGATGTGTATTGATGTAGTAGGGTAGAGTGATTGCTTATGCTTCTCGTCAGTTGAAGCCCAATGAGAAGAACTACCCTATTCATGATCTAGAGTTGGCTGCCATTGTTCACGCGTTAAAGATTTGGAGGCATTATCTTTATGGTGTGTCCTGTGAGGTGTTTACTGATCAGTGTAGCCTCCAACACTTGTTCAAGTAGAAGGATCTCAATTTGAGGCAGCAGAGATGGTTGGAGCTGCTAAAGGAATATGATATCACTTTCTTATATTATCCGGGGAAGGACAATGTAGTGGCTGATGCTTTGAGTAGGAAGGCGGTGAGCATGGGTAGTTTGGCATATATTCCTGTTGGGGAGAGACCTCTTGCAGTTGATGTTCACGCCTTGGCCAATCGATTTGTGAGGTTGGATATTTCGGAGCCCAGTCGGGTTTTAGCTTGAGTGGTTTATCGGTCTTCCTTGTTTGACTGCATCAGAGAGCGCCAGTATGATGATCCTCATTTGTTTGTCCTTAAGGATAGAGTTCAGTATGACGACGCTCGAGATGTGACTATTGGTGATGATGGGGTATTGAGGATGCAGGGCCGGATATATGTGCCCAATGTAGATGGACTTCGGGAGTTGATTCTGGAGAAGGCCCATAGCTCGCGGTATTCCATCCATCCGGGTGCCGCAAAGATGTATCAGGATCCGAGACAATACCATTGGTGGAGAAGAATGAAGAAGGATATTGTGGGATTTGTAGCTCGGTGTCTCAATTTTTAGCAGGTGAAATATGAGCATCAGAGACTGGGTGGCTTGCTTCAGCAGATAGATATTCCAGAGTGGAAGTGGGAGCGGATCACCATGGACTTTGTAGTTGGACTCCCACGGACTTTGAAGAAGTTCGATGCTATTTGGGTGATTGTGGATTGGTTGACCAAGTCCGTGCACTTAATTCCTGTGTGTAATACCTATTCTTTGGAGCAGTTAGCAGAGATTTATATCCAAGAGATTGTTCGCTTGCATGAAGTTCCAGTTTCCATCATTTCAGACAGAGGTACTCAGTTTACACTGCAGTTTTGGAGGACCGTGCAGAGAGAAATAGGTACTCAGGTTGAGTTGAGCATAGCTTTTCACCCTCAGATGGACGGGCAGTCCGAGCGCACTATTCATATATTGGAGGGCATATTACACGCTTGTGTCATTGATTTTGGTGGTTCGTTGGATCAGTTTCTACCACTCGCAGAGTTTGCTTATACCAATAGTTATTAGTCGAGTATTCAGTTGGCTCCTTATGAGGCTTTATATGGGAGACGCTGTAGATCTCCAGTTGGTTGGTTTGATCCGGGTGAGGCTAGACTTTTGGGTACAAACTTGGTGTAGGATGCTTTGGACAAGGTGGAGGTGATTCAGGAGCAGCTTCGTACAGCACAGTCGAGACAAAAAAGTTATGCTGATAGGAAGGTTCGTGACGTGTCCTACATGGTTGGGAGAAAGTTCTATTGAAAGTTTCACCTATGAAGAGTGTTATGAGATTTGGGAAGAAGGGTAAATTGAGTCCTCGGTTCATTGGGCCTTTTGTGTGATGAGTCAACATCAAGGTGCCTCAGTACAATTCTGACTATCCTCTCTCTTCTTTTGCTTCCGTCCTAACAATTTAGCCTGAAAAGAAAAAAAGTGTGCTTCCTTTATCTTAAGCTCCATTTGGAATTGGGTCTCAATTATTGCCTCATAAATATCCTCGGGCAAGGGAGGATAGGGGAGATGCTTATGAGTTGGCTTTGCCACCTAGCTTGTCGAGTGTGCATTCAGTATTTCATGTTTCTATGCTCCGGAAGGTATATTGGCGATTCGTCTCATATCTTGGATTTCAGCACGGTTCAGTTAGATGGTGATTTCACTTGTGATATGGAGCAGTGGCTAATTTGGAGCGGCAGGTCTGAAAGTTGAGATCAAAGGATATAGCTTCAGTGAAACTGCAGTGGAGAGGTCGGCCCGTAGAGGAGGTTACCTGGGAGACCGAGCAGGAGATGCGGAGCATATATCCTCACCTATTTGAGGCTTTGGGTATGTTTCTTGACTCGTTCGAGGACGAACATTTGTTTAATAGAGGGAGGATGTAACAACCCGGCCGGTCGTTTCATGAGTTACAACTCTGTTTCCCCCATTTCTGCTTCTTTATGTGTTGTTCAGTTGTATTCTGTGGTATCGGGTTGGTTGGTTTGGGTTTGGAGTTGTTTTGGAGAGGAATGAGACACTTAGTCTCTTTTGAGTAAGCTTTAGTTGGAAAAGTCAACAGGAAGTTGACTTGTGAGTAACTGACCTCAGAGCTTGGTTTTTATGGTTCGGATAGCTTCATGAGGTGATTTGGGACTTAGGAGAGCGATTGGAATGTATTTTGGAGGTCCGTGGTAGATTTAGGCTTGAATTGGCGAAATTGAAGATTTGGCGCTTTTCGGTTGGTAGTGGAAATTTTGATATCGGGGTCGGATTGGAGTTTTGGAAATTGGAATAGGTCCGTTGTGTCATTTGGGACATGTATGCAAAATTTTAGATCATTCGGATGAGGTTTGATAGGTTTTCGGATCGATTCCTGAATTCGGAAGTTTTGGAATCCTTAGGCTTGAATTCGAGGGTGTTTTGATGTTTTGATCTTGTTTTGAGTATTCCGAAGGTTGGAACAAGTTTGAATAGTGATATGTGATTTTTTGGCATGTTTGGTTGAGGTCCCGAGGGCCTCGGGATGGATTTGGATAGTTGATGGAGAGTTTGGGTTTTTGGAGTTGTGTTGCAGATTTTCTGCTTTTGTCGTTTCCGCACCTGCAGATTAGGGACCACAGGTGCGAGGAGAAGACCGCAGATGCGTAGGTTGGTCATCAGAGGAAAAACCACAGGTGTGGTACGTCGAGCGCATCTGCGGTGCCTGGGCGCAGATGCGAACCTGGGAGCTTTAATGAGAAATCGCAGGTGCGGCTATATCGATCGCAGAAGCGAGAAAGGGAACCGCAGGTGTGGAATCTCTGGGCAAAAATTATATAAGTTTCCCTTTAGGATTTTCAGCCTTATTTCATCATTTTTGAGACGGGTTGAGAGCTTTTTGAAAGGATTTGAAGAGGGATTCAAGGGATAACGCTTGGAGGTAAGATTTTTGAATCCAATACTCGATTCTATGGCATTATCTTACCGATAAGGCTTGAATTATTGGAAGTTAAGGGTTAAAATTGGGGAATTAGGGCTTGGTATTGGAGAGTTTCCATTGGGGATTTGAGGGGCCATTTGGGGTCCGATTTTAATGTTCCTGGCATGTATAGACTCATGGAAGGATAAGGATTTTAGTGATGGGATTTTTATTGGAATCCGGAACGTGGGCCCGGGGGTCGGGTTTGGCCAATTTCTGGATCTTTGAGTTAGTTTGATTATTTTCACTTGGTCTTTGTTCCTTCAATGCGTATTAATGGTATGATGCTGATTTTGGTTAGATTTGGAGCATTCGGTGGCCGAGTCGAGAGGCAAAGGCATTGCAGGCTAGAGTTTGGACCGATTTGAGGGAAGTAATGACTGTAAATGTTGTTCTGAGGGTATAAAACCCCAGATTTCACATCGTGCTGCTACGTTGAGGTGACGCACACGCTAGATGAAGAGCGTGGGGTCGTGCACCATTGGGGATTTTGACTTGGTCCATCCCGTACGACTATTAAGTCACGTATTTAATTGGAAACTATTTGATATTATCGTATTTTGGAAAGTATTATCATGTTTTTGGCTGAATGCAAAATTTGGGTCTCGTGCCAATTGTTTGGACCCTTAGGAGCCTTTTACTACTATTCCTCACTGTTTTGACTTAATATTTATACTCAGTCATGTTGTATTTTACTGATTTTATAACTCAGCCATATTTACTCTGTTTTAATACTTCAAATGATATTTTGGGCTGAGTATTCGGTTTTTCTGTTGCCCGAGTAGCTTGAGAGGTTTCTGACTGAGTGAGGCTGAGGGCCTCTGTTGTGAGGATATTATGGGATCTGGTTGCATGCCGCAGCATGTTGTACTGACTTGTGAGATATGGGAGGCCGATGGCCTAATTTGTTATGCCACGAGATGGCTTATGATAGCGCTTGGGCTGTAGGAGCCCCTCCGAAGTTTGAACACCCCCAGTAAGCGCGGGTACCTAGTGTGAGTCATGTGATATTGCCCGAGGGGCTGATGTCATTTCATGTTGTTGCCCGAGGGGCTGATTACGAGCGATTGTGAGCTAGCCCGAGGGGCTGGTTCTGTTGATATTTTGCCCGAAGGGCGGTTATGGTACATGTTTTGCCCGAGGGGCTGTTTACGTTTCTATTATTTTACTCATTATTTTATTCACTTGTTTGAAACTATTGAAGGTTGTTTTAAAAGAAAAGGGTTTTACTGAAACTGAGTTTGTTTTTACGTGATAATCGATTTCTGGACTGTTTTGGAAATGTACTGTAATTGCTGTAGTACTATGACGTAAGATTATTTGTTTTCTTACTGCTCAGCTACTTTTACTTTTATTACTTACTGGGTTGGCATACTCACATTACTCCCTGCACCTTGTGTGCAGATCCAGGAGTTGCGGGTCGCGGTAGTGAGCATTGATTGTCCATTCAGTAGGATTTCAGAGTCGACAAATTAGCTGCATGGCGTTCGCAACCCTGTTCTTCTCTTTTATATCTTCCCTAGCTTTATTTAGTATAGTCTTCCAATCTTCTTTAGACTTTATTGTATTAAGACAGAGTTGTAGATGCTCGTGAGTTGTGACACCCCGATGTCGGGCTTGTGTACTTATTCCGCACTGGTGTTTTAGACTTATATTATGAGAGTCCTTGTTAATTAATGGCTTGAAAATGACTTTTATTGAATAATGGTTTGATTCAGGAATTGTGTCGGCTGGCCTAGTTTCACGAAAGGCGCCATCACGACCGGGTCAGTTTTAGGCTTGTGACAATTTGGTATCAGAGCCTAGGTTACATAGGTCTCATGAGTCATGAGCGCGTTTAGTAGAGTCTTGTGGATTGGTACGGAGACGTCTGTACTTATCCTCGAGAGGCTGTAGAACCTTTTAGGAAAAACTTCATATTCTTGAATTCCTATCATGCGAATCTGTTGATTTTTTATTCTAGTACTAAACTTCTATTGTTCTATTCTCTCACAGATGGTGAGGACACGTGCTACTGGTCCGGACGAACGACTACCAATACCACCAGTTAGGGCCACTAGAGGCCGAGGACGCGGTCGAGGCCATGGTAGGGGTAGGGGTGCAGCTCGCACAACAGCTAGGGTAGTATCTGCAGATGTACTAGCCGAGCCAGTTCAGTACCAGGTCCCAGTTGCGGACGCCCCAGCAGTACCAGTTCTGGCACCGGCTGTGCCTATTGTTATCCCAGGCCTTCATGAGGCCCTAGCCCAAATTCTATCAGTGTGCACTACCCTGTCTCAGGTGGTCTCAATTACTACAGTCGCAACTATATCTCAGGCCGGGGGAGGCACTCAGACTTCTGCCGCTCACACACCTGAGCAGGTCGTGTAGGGAATTCAGACACCGGGGGCATATCCAGCCCAGCCCGTTGTAGCTGCTCAGGACTATGTAGCTCTTATTATGCCAAAGGATGAGAAAAGCAGATTGGAGAGGTTTTGTTGACTTCAGCCTCCGACTTTCAGTGGTGCAGAGGGTGAGGATGCCTAGGGTTTCTTGGACAAGTGTCAAAGGATGCATCGGACCTCGAGTATTTTGGAGACCAGTGGGGTCTCGTTTACTACTTTCCAGTTCTCCAGGGCTGCACTTAGTTGGTGGGAGGCTTACGAGAGGCGTAGGCCGGTTTGCGCAACGCCCCTTTCTTGGCAGCAGTTCTCCGTTGTCTTTCTGGAGAAGTTTGTACCCGAGTCTTGCCGAGAGGAGCTGCATAGGCAATTCGAGCAGCTTTGTTAGGGTTACAGATCTGTTACACAGTATGAGATGTGATTCTCTGAGTTGGCTCGTTATGCTGTCTTTCCCATAGATCGAGAGAGGATCAGGAGGTTTATAGATGGCCTCGATCTTTAGCTTCGGTTGCTTATGACCAGAGAGAGAGAGAGAGAGTATCTGGTGCTACTTTTGATGAGGTTGTTGACATAGCTCAACATATTTAGATGGTTCGTGGTCAGGAAAGGGTTGAGAGGGAGGCTAAGAGGCCTCGTGGTCAGGATGGATTTAGTGGTACTCATTACGGAGGTCAATTTCAGCACATCAGAGGCCGTCCATTCAGGCATGCTCATTCAACTCGCCCAAGTTATCATGGGGCATCATCGGGCCCTATTTCTCACAGCTCTCATCAGGGTCATTCTTCACTCAGTGCCCTTCTAGCCCAGAGTTCGTCTCGTGGTCCATCAGTTCAGGGCTTTTCTATGCCAGGTTCTTTTGCTAGTTATCCCGGTGCTAAAGGCTCCCTTAAGCCTCCGTCTCCAACACCAGAGAGTTGTTATGAGTGTGGAGAGGTTGGGCATATGTGGAGGAAGTGTCCTCGTCGTCTTGGGGGTTCGTCTCAGCAGAGGAGTCAACCATCGACTTCAACCCCAATTACTTTACCACCCACCCAAGACACTTGTCTGCAAATGCCCGGCTAGACCAGATTCTTAAGACACTTGCTGCTTCCCTCTCCTAGTCTTCCTCTTCTAGTGCCCCTTAGATTCCTCCTAGTGACTAGTTATCTTTTGTTATGATGTTTTGTGGCTGTTGTTTCTATTTTTGTTTATCCTTTTGCTGATGGCATGCTAGATTTCACTATTACTGCTCCTGTTATGCTCAGTCCATTGTTCATATCAATGAAACAACTCCTCTTTTTACTTGTACAATGTTATTTTCCTTTGGCTTCTCTTTTCTGTCATATTGTGTGCAAATATGTGGCATGAGTTTGCTTGGCTAGACTTCTTTACATTGTTTGACTATTTGTGTCTTTTTAATGATGCCAAAAAGGGGAAGTATAAAGTGAAGGATCTACTTAAGGGGGAAGTATAAAGTCAGGGGGAACTTGGGAAGTCCCTGTTAGCCTATTTGGTTCTCTTTGCTCCAAATATACATGTTATCAATGTCTAAGTTTTTCATCATCAAAAGGGGGCAAATTGATGGGTTTTCAATGTCTTCACCTTATGTTTCTTGTGTTTTGATGATCTAACAAACTTACTGTTAAGAACCAGATAGGGAACTTGACTCACTTGGTACATATTTCAAATGAACGAAGTTTAGTCTGAACTCCAGCTAATGAACTACTACAAAGAGGAATACGACAGGGACCTGATCCCTTGGTGCTCTCTGACAGAAGTACAAGTCAACAGCTAGAACGCAATTGCAGAGAGTGACTGCCTGCTACTGTTCACGCGACAGTGCAGCAGTCACTTCCTATTGAAGAGGCTTGTACTAAGAATTGACATCATCCTTGTGATACCTTTGGTAGTATAATAACATGATGCAAGGCACAAGATATACACTTGAGCATTTAGTGATATTCTCTCAAGCATTAAAGAGTCAATCTAGTATTGAAGTCACAAGTGTGTCAAGAAGTAGAAGACAACTCCACTAAAGGATCAGTTTCACAATGAGTCTATGTACATCCGTAGTTGAGTTGTAATCTTGTTATTTGCTCTTTATTGTAACTCCTATCTTGCTTTCTTAGAAGCTGTGTTTTAGGAAACCCAAAAATCACAAACCTTCTAAGTTTGTGTAGTGACTAGAGTTAGTCATAAGTTAAAGTCTTTGTAACTAATGAGTGACAAAGTGGCTTGTGGTAAAATGTACTACGAGTTAGTTGAGTTAAATTCTTTGTAATAGAGTCATTACAAAATGACTTGTAATAGTGTAGTTACAAGTTAGTGAAGTTGAAAGCCTACAAGTGTAGGTCGTGATTTTTGTCCCCTTGAGTGGGATTTTTCCGCATAAAAATCCCGTATCTCATTTACTTACTGTTTCATTAGTATTCTCTGTGGAAACTTGTAGAGGACCAGGTACTCTATAGTTTGGTGGACTCATATAAACTAACAATTGGTATCAGAGCAGGTTCTTTCTAAAAGGTTAACACCTATAAAGGATCTCAATGGCTGCTCTACCCAAACTTGAGGAAGGACAATCAACCTGCAGACCTTCTAGATTCAATGGTCAATACTATGGCTGGTGGAAGACTCGTATGCATGATTTTATAATGGCTGAAGACTCAGAACTATGGGACATCATCTGTGATGGTCCACATGTTCCTATGAAGAAGTTTGGAGAAACTGGACCAATGGTGCCGAAACACAGAAAAGAGTACAGTGATATTGATAGAAAAGCCGTAGAAAAGAACTATCGTGCCAAGAAAATCTTGGTATGTGGTATAGGACTTGATGAGTAAAACAGAGTCTCAGCCTGTGATTTTGCCAAAGAAATATGGGAAGCATTGCAAACTGCACGGACACGAAGGAACTACTCAAGTATAACAGTCCAAGATTGACATGCTCACCACTAGGTATGAGCTTCAGAATGAAGGACGATGAGTCTATACAAGATATGCACACTATATTCACATCCATCATAAATGAGCTTCATTCACTTGGAGATGTTATTCCCAGAAACAAGCTTGTAAGGAAAATTCTCAGTGTTCTACCTGGCTCCTAGAAGAGTAAGGTGGATGCTATCACTGAAGCTAAAGATCTACAAACTTTAACCGTGGATGAGCTGATTGGTAATCTGAAGACATACGAGATGAAAAAGAAAGAAAGACAGTGAAATGAGAGAGCCAAAGAAGGAAAACAATCTGGTGCTCAAGGTTGAAAATAGTGACTCAAGTGAAGAACATAGTGATATGGCCTATCTTACTAAAAGTTTCAAAAGATGGTTCGAAGAAATGGTAGTATACCAAAGAGGGGCGTTTCAAGTAAAGCAAGGAACAATGATCTCTATCACAAGTGCGGAAAGCCAAGGCATTTCATCAAAGACTGTCCACTTCTGAAACAGGAGCAATACAAACAAAACCCTGACAAAGCAGCAAAAAGGAACTCGGTGCTAGATAAATGACTCAGTCAAAAAAGTGTAGCTGACAATATGGTGAAGCAGGCTCTTGATGCTTGGGGAGACTACTCCAGCGAATCCGAAAGGGAACCAGATGCAGAAAACAACTCCATGATGGCAGTAGAAACTAAAGCAACGAAATATGACTCACTATTTGCACTGATGGCTCAGTCTGACGATGATTAAGAGGATGAAAATGATGAGGTAAATTTCAGGGATGTTCAGAGAAATCTGAAATCCTACTCTTCTAAGAAGTTAAGTTCATTAGCAAATTTTCTAATTGATGCATATTATAGTCTTATTAATGATAAGGGGATCTTGACCATAGAGCTAGGACATGCTGAACAATCTAGAGATGACCTGGTGGTCTGTGTAGTGGATCTAAATGAGACCATAGCTAATCTTGGAAAATAAAAGGAGGCTTTGAAAGAAAAAATAAGTAATGTAGAAAATGAGAGAGATGACTTGATGGTAGTGGTTGTTGATTTGAAGGAAATCATAGAAGGATTTAGCAATGAAAAGCACACTATAGAAGAGAAAATTGCAGCTACTGAGCAAGAGAGGGATGACTTTTTAGTGATAATCACTAACCTAAAGGAAACTATTGAGAGACTCAAATCAGAACATAGGCCTGCAAGTATTAAGAAAGGGAAAGAAGTAGCCAGTGAGTCACATATCAAGTTTGAAATGGAATTGAATGATGTTAAAATTAGTCTATGTGGTGAACTTGAGAAAAATAGGCAGCTTCAAGCTGAACTGAAAAAGGTAAAAATGGTTCTTGAGAAATCTCTCAAGTGGACCTGGTCCTTTAATGCTGTCACGGCATGTACTTCAACAATAGTGGAAACATGCACGGAATCGAGTTTCAAAAGGAGAAAACTCCTTACAACCCTCACAGCAAGTGGTCATTCAAATAGAGAAAGATGATGTGAGTGAGTTGAAGGAATATTAGGAAACTACTCTAATTGGGTATGTATTGGGAGATACTCCGTATGAGAAATCTATGGTGAGTTATGTAGAAACAGTTTGGGATTTTGTATCTAAGCCCCAAATTCTATATCACCATGATGGCTATTATATTTTTCGATTCACAACTGTGGAGGATAGAGATATAGTTGTTCAAGCAGGGCCATACATATATCATAATAAGCCATTTATCTTACAAAATTGGGAGGGAGACTTCCATTTTGATCCTAAATGTATCACTACTATTCCATTGTGGATCCACTTTCCTAGTTTATCGGTTGGGTATTGGACTGCTGATGCTCTAAGCAAGGTTGCCAGTGTTGTTGGTATGCCAATTTACATAGACAAATACACAGCTGAATTGAACAAAATCTCTTATGCAAGAGTGCTAGTAAAAGTGGACATAACAAAGCCATTAGTAGACAATGTTGAAATTGTGACTCCCAATGGTGTTAAACAGCAGGGAATTCTATATGAGTGGAAGCCAAAATTCTGCAATGAATGTTTATTTTGGGCATGATGTTTTTTAATGCTGGAAGATAATTAAGAAAGAAGAAGATGTTGAATTCAAAGCCCCTAAGAGAATAAATAGAGGCAGAAGGAGGAGAGTTGTTCAGCAATAGAAGCCAAAAGATCAACAGGAACAGGATGAGAGGAATGGTGAGCTGATTGAAATTCAACCTCCAATAGAAGGCGACAAAGGGAAACAGAACTCTGAAGCTGATACAGATCATAGAAGAATGATGATACACAGAGATTATGACACTGAAAGACATATCTTAATAATGACGGTCTAATCACATCTCATACTTTGTAACTTTTATCCATCCATTATTGATTCACCTTAATGTTGATCCATAATCTACTGTTGATAACTTGATCTTTCTTATATAATACATTGTCACTAAGTCTCACATTGCATAGGGGAATATTTGATGTGATTTGCCTGATCCACCTAGGGACGATACTATACTTCAATAACCATATTTCATAGCATCCCAATATGATTCATCTTCTTATAATTTATCGCAATTACAACCTTACTTTACTACCTAGGCATCATTCCATCTCTTCTAATGCTCTTAGTTTTAAACTCCTTTGAGTTCTTTCATGCTATACTGGGCTTTCTATGACTTACGGAAACCACCAACTCCCTTGTTTTGATGTGTTTAATCCCAAGGCCTTACCTATTCTTGTCACCTTCTCACTCACCTTTTCTTATCCTTACTCCTATCTACCTAAAACCTTGTCGCTCTGCCATACTTTATCCTGAAACCTACACATATCTATTTATACTACTCACAGCCTTTCTTTTAACTTGCTAGCACCGTAGATTTCATCTCATGGCTTCTCAGTTGTCTTTAAATGTAAGCAATTACTTTTCCTGGTCATTCTGCCACTTTTTGCATGGATACTTGGCTTATCTTAGTTCCCTCGAATACTAGAATTCCCTATAACTCGTATAATCTCAAATATCACTTTTGACTTCCCATTCATTAGTCACGATAGGTGCCACTCTTTTATGGAGTGCATACAATATTGTAATGAGACTGTTGTTACAAGATCATTTCTTCTTCAAGTTACTATGCTTAGGTTGAATTCTTCTTACTTATTTCCTCAGCTAGTCTTTCATTGTAGTACTTTAGGGAGACCCTCTGACTCTTGTAAAGTTGCGAGCTTATTACATCGTACACTCGAAGGAAAATTTTGATGTTCTTACTCGCCTATAATTATCCTTAGTCATTTACCTCTGCGCCCTTGTGCTCGTAGGGTTATTTCTGAACTGAAATTTTGACTGTCTCCCTAGTGGAACTCTTTTTATTTCCTTAACACTTATATGGTACCTTTAACTACCCCAATTCCTGTTTGAAATTTCTCAAGGATTATGATCTCATATCTGCAAGACTGAATTCCTTATGCTTGGCTTCACTACGTTTATCTTGCACGATATGTTGATTTATCTGTATACTCTTGTTTAGACATAACTAGGCTTTTCCTGGATCAACTACTAACTACTCGTTGGTCCATTCTAATGTCTATATTATGCGTAATCTCTCTTGGGTTATGTCCTTTGTCTTAAATTACCTATCGTACTAGCTCATTATGTATCAAGTGTCCGTTCGCACTTATTTATCAATAATATCCTGGACGGGAACTCTTGCTGCCTCTCCTTGGCGTCTTACTTGTATGATATTCTAGAGTCGCGACATATCTGTAGGATCTAAATAAATACAACCTCACTCCTTTCGCCTTTTTACCTCATTCTTCCTTTACCACTCCATAGTTACCTGAACCACTTAACTCTGACTTAATACCACATCACACCATATTCCCCCTTCAGGGAGTACTAAGATTTAGTGTTATGATGATCTACCTATAAATGTTTTACCTCTTCATCTTTGGTGTCTTTTCACATCATCAATGACCCTTACTCGCCTTACAGTAACCCTTCTATACCAAGGATAACAAAATTTCTTACTCACAAGGGTGACACCTAGTGTAACTGGCACACTTAGTCCCTTAAACTTAACTCTGCTCACACTGCTTGCTTTAAGGAAGCGTCTTCCTGAATGAACTTTAAAGGTTGTTCTTCTATTGTCCATTCTATTATTGGCAGAATGCGATCTCTAAAATTCTCACAATGTCGACTATTATCAAATCCTTCGATCTCTAATTCATGTTCAGTTTATCTTGTTTACTAGCGCATAGTGATTTCTATTACTCCGTGGTCTAACTTTTCCTTCTGGTAATCACGTTGGATTCACCACACGTTGGATTCACCAACTAATTTCTCATAATGAGGGTATGACTTTATGGCTTATACAGTTTTATTGTCTCAAGGCCTGTTACCTCTTGTCTTTTCCTTCACTTGACTATAGACTCTGTCATATTTTGATTTACCGTTATCATCCTTTTATCACATATTACTCATAATGCTTCATTTACTCTCTTCTCATTCTCCTGCTAATATTTATGCCTATCAATTTTATTTTGAAAACTTCAACAAAATGTTCTTTCACTTTTAGCTCCCCATGCTTCATCTCATTGGCTCTTCAGGACGCCTAACATTCTCCCTCCTTTTTTTTTACTAGGTACGGGAGTCATACTAAAGTAAATATTTATCCTTTCTAGGATCCCACTGCCCATCTTCTAAAATTTTTGAACATTCTAGTATTCATATCTGACCATACTATTCTAGAGTGCACCATCTGGGTGTCTCATAAGGAGAACTATTACCACGTTTGTACTATCCTTCGGAAATGTTAGCTAATGATAACAATCTATCCATAATTTTAGGTTACTCTAACCCTAGATCGATCCTGATATCCCATCATTCTCTTAAACTATATCTATTGACTCCAATACGACATAACTGAGATGGGTGTTGTCAAGTGTATATATCTTTGTTACTGTTGAAAGTAACTCAGAATGCTTATATTTCTCTGCCTGAATTGTAAATACTAATAATTTTCACTAATTGGGTACCTCGTATCCTTCTTCACCTTACTTCTTTTACTTTTTGAAACTTGTATCTACCTTCTGATACTCTTATTGCCTTTTACCATATGGATGGATAGATATTTAGCCTTAGGTCTCCTTATCAAGAAACTTTCACATTTTAGTACACACATGATCTGCTAAGAGCTAATATTTACTGTAAGTACGTGATTTTTGCCCTACATAAAAATAACTCCTAAAAATAGACAAAAATAATTTTAACTAATTTGTAGGTTTTTTTTTATTATTTAGTTGCATGGCATGCATTTTTAACATTTTAAAAACAATCATAGAAAAAAAACATAAAAATGTCACATTTTAATTTCAAGTCACCTTAGGTTTAATTTGCATTTAGGAATTAATTATATTGAGCTAATTGTGCTATTAATCAAAAATTAAAAAAA
>MU723308.1:2100-27435 GCA_026770625.1 Nicotiana glauca
TGTTGGTTGGTTCACAATTAGGATAATTTGTCATATACATTCGTCAGTTGTAAAAATATACATTTACATAATTTGCACTGTTAAAGTTTTAGTTTTTTTTTTTAAATCATGGATTGTAAGACTAAGTTGATGTTTCTCGTTAGCATGAATACTCTGTAGACATCGGTGCTAGTTTGATTTGGTCATATAGTTCAAAGCATGTTGATTAACATTGGATAAAAGCGGTGAAATTCAAGATAGATAGTTTTACATCTAATAATGAATCATCTTGAACTAGTCTTCGTGACACAACGATTAATCTTCCAATTAGTTTATAGCCTTTCACTAATCATTAGTCCTAGTTTAACAAGTCACGGACGCAATATCGCTTCACATAGAGTTTAATCGGGAATAACTTCAACAGACATTTTTTACATGAATTGAAATATTTTTTAAAAGTTCGATAGTTATCCTACTCGGCATAGGCTAAAATGAATGACCCGGGCACATGTTTGACCTGCATACTCGTTAGGAGCCTGGGTCCAGGTCGAGATTAGGCCCGTTTTGTTTAAATGTTTGAATGTTTAAATGTATAGTTTTAACTTAATGAAAGCAGTTTAAAATTGATAAAATCACATAATTTGTAACATGTATTAAAATCAGATATTTTAGCCATCTATAATAGTTTAAGCGACCGTGCTAGAACTATGGGATCCGGGGGTGCCTAACACTTTCCCTCGGGTCAACAGAATTCCTTACTTAGAATTTCTGGTTCGCAGACTTCATTTGGAAAGTCGAAAATTTTCTCGATTTGGAATTTAAATAGTTCGGTGACTTGGGACACCATAATTCATTCCAAGTGGAGACTCTAAAATAAACAAATAATTCCATCTCGAATATTGTCACTTTAAATTGGAAAAACTCCCTCGTATTTACCTTCCGGGGTAGGGTGCGTAAAAAGGAGGTGTGACACATGTCAGATTTAAGAAAGGAGCATTGAGAAAGTGTAAAATGGATATTGCGATATCTCAAAGGCACCTCAGGTAAAGAACAATATTATCTTACAAGGTTTTGTTGATGCAAATTTAGGCGGCGATCTGGATAGTCGAAAAAGTACCACATGCTACCGTTCACCTTGGGTGGTACTGCTGTTAGCTGGATGTCCAAACTTAAAAAAAGTTTGCTGTATCTACCACTGAAGCAGAGTACATGACAATCTCAGAAGCTGGAAAAGAGATGATTTAGCTTAAGAATTTTCTTAAAGAGCTAGGTAAAGAGCATGACGATTGTGAGCTTTTCAGCTATAGCCAGAGTGCAATTTATCTTGCCAAGAATCTAGTATTTCATGCAAGATCAAAACATATCCAATTGAGGTATCATCATATCCGAGAGTTGATGAGTGAAGGAACTCTTTCCCTGCAGAAGATACAAGAATCAAAGAACCCGTCAAACATGTTGACCAAAGTTGTCGGTGTTGACAAATTGAGGTTGTGCACTGCTTCAGTTAGCCTACTGATAGCGTGAAGGCGCCACTAGAGAAAAGTAAATCTTTTATTTTAAATTTCTTTCTTGATGTAACATAAGTTTGGGGGGGGGGGNAAATAGACAAAACAAAAGAAAGAAAAGTCAAAGAGAGAAGAAAAATGATAGGCGAAAGAATTCATCTTTGAATTCTTTTCTTATAACGTAAGGGCTAACGTCGGCAGTTTGAATTCTTTTCTTATAACGTAAGTGTTTACGTCTGCAAGTTGAGTTCTTTTCTTATGACGTAAGTGCTTACGTCGGCAGAGCATTCAAATGCTTATAAAAGGGGTCTGCATTTTTATTTGCAGATCATCCCTCAACTTCTTCTTTCTCTTCAATTAATACAGAGCTATTCTTTGTGGCGCCGTAGAGTAGGCAAAAATTGCCGAACCACGTAAATCTTGTCTTGTCTTGTCTTGTCTTGTCTTGTGCAATTTATTGCTTTTCTCTTTTAAATATTTTTCCCCTTCTATTAGCCTGACACGCTTCACAACAATATGGATCACATCGGTAATTCATTTTTTAACATCTATATGCAAGTGTGTTCCATCAATTTGACCTGTTTCCAGGGGCGGAGCTAGAGTGCTCCGAGCGGATTCGGCCGAGCCCAGTAGTTTTGGTTTGAACCATGTATTTGTCTTACAAAATTCATTGAATATATATAAATTATTAATTCAGAACCCAATAGCTTAAAACGCTGAGAATTCCGAACTTATAAACTTGAAATCTTAGCCCCGCCTCTGCCTATTTCACGACAAAAATAATATATATGATGTTGTGATGATGATCACTACTTGCTTATACAAAATACATACGTATGATTTAGTAAGTTGGCTTTTCATCAGGTGAAATATGTTTGATTATTAGGAAATAATGAATGCATTGCATATGGCAATTGGTATATATGTAATTGTTAATTATATAGTTAGATGTATGTGCAGTGATAAGCAAGTAGCTAGGCTGTTCGTTCTCATCCTTTCTATCTTCTACACAAACTTCATAATATTATTTTCATCCTTTGATATTTTTTATATCAAGCATATGTCTTATTTTGTCTATATCACATAAGCTTAATAAATTTGAAATAGATTGTTACTTCTAAAATTGTTTTTGTTTCAGAATATAATAGTTAACCAATGAATGCGTTAAAATTCTTTGTCCTTCTCATTTAGTTTGTTAATTATGGTATTAGAGATACTTTTCATTTAAGTCAATTGTTTATATGAAGGTAATAGGCATAGTAATATTAGGGACAATTGAGCATTGGTCGACAAATTCTAGTTTGGTCCTCGTAATATTTAGCTAAACATATTTAACCTTCAATTTTTAATGGAGTTGTGCATCTCTTGTTCCTCCACAAGCAAACTTTTGTAACTTTAACATAATGTTAAATGTTTAAAGGGGTGTTTTATATAGAGTTCTTGATTTATATTTCAATAAAATTAATCATCTCCCAATTGTCTTAATGAAATGAAGACTTATTTTTGTCAAATAAACCCGATATAGGGTTCTGCTTTACAGGATTATGGATCATTTTTGGATAAACCAGCTTCCATTTTTGGATCATTTGAAATGATTGTTCGAGTGTTCTACTTTACAGGGTTCTGCTTTGCAGGATTATGGAACATTATAAAAGAGATAAAAGATTCGTATTTTTCGTGTAGTTCAAGAAATTGGAGAACCAATCAGTAAGTTAATTTTGTTATGTTATTGTGATATCGCCATTTTTTTTATGGAGCTTTTGCTCCTTTGGTGATTCGAATTCACGACCTTGGGATTGTATCGGTATTTTAAATAAAAATTACTAGCATATGTGGAGGAGTAATTTCTTCACTATTAATTAGCACAAACAATATTGTGTATAATGCTTTATTCCCTATAATGTTTTAAAATGAAACAAATTAATGTTTGAATTCATTCAGATCACTCACAAAAATTCAAAACAATTTCAAATTATATTCATGTCCAAACACAAACTCTAATTTTCACTTGATATTTAACTTTTTTAGAAACTTTACAATTCTTATGTCCAAACGCCCACTAAGACAATCTTTTTGAAACTGAGTAAGTAAGTTGTTATAACCAAGTTTTCGTTTTTAACAGTGGCACCAATCAACCACATTAAGGATATAAAATCAATGCATGAAGAGACTCTTGAGATTATGAAACGTCTGTGCAAGGAACTTATGAATGAGGACTACTCTGAGGATATTGAGCTACTACTTAGAAAGGCAGCAAGCTCAAGAATTTCTGAAATCATAGAAGAGATCGTCCGATGCTATCCAGGCGCAGTTCGGTTTGTTGATTCTAAGAACCATAATTTCTTTCATCTTGCAGTAATAAATCGTCACGAGAATGTGTTTAACTTTATATATCAGTTAAATTCATATAAACATTTGGTAACTGGTGACGAAGATACTTCTGGAAACAATATCTTGCATTTGGCGGGAAAGCTAGCACCTCTTAGCCGACTCAATCTTATATCAGGTGCAGCTCTGCAAATGCAGCGTGAACTACAATGGTTTCAGGTAATGAGCTTCACTATTATTTCTCTATGGGAATTATATACTTTAGAGAACTCATTAACAAAAAGCAGTCTGGTGTACTAAACTCCCACTATGCGCGGGGTTCGGAGAAGGGTAGGACTAGGGCTGTGTACGGATCGGATTGGATCGGATTTAGCATATTTCGGATTTCGGATTCTAGAAAATGCAATCCGAATCCGATCCGAATTATATCGGATCGGATCAGATTGGATTTCGGATCGTATTATTATGCTCAAAGTTGCAAATTAATATGTATATTTTCTTTGTAAAAGAGGCAATACATTAAGAAAAATTCATGTTTATGCAATTACGAGAATACGATGGTGCGAATATAGCTAAATCTAGCAATTGTAAAGGTAATAACTTGGAGGAGGATGTAAAGGAAGTAATGACTATCCGAAATTAAAGTGTAGTATCTATATTGCCTAATAATTTCGGATTTCGGATCGGATCGGATTAAAATATACTAATCTGAATCCGATTCGAAATCCGAAATTTTAATAAACACCATCCGAAATCCGAATGAACAGCCCTAGGCAGGATCACAAGGGTCTATTGTACACAGTCAGCCTTACCCTGCATTTCTGCAAGAGGCTGTACCCACGGCTCGAACCCGCGACCTCCTTGTTACATGGCAGCAACTTTACCGGTTGCGTCCGGGGAAGGGCAGGGTCACAAGGGTCTATCTTATGCTGCCTTACTCTGCATTTCTACAAGAGGCTGTTCCCATGGCTCGAACCCGTAAACTTCTGGTCACATAACAACAACTTTACCAATTGCGCCAAGGCTTTCCTCCAGAGAACACCTCTTTTAGAAGTCTTAAATAATTTATAGTATAGTATGCTATTAGCATAAGCCATTTTAAAAAGGTATTTAGGATCACATTGGCTGTTATATAATCGTGTTTGATGTTTTCAGCACATCCATAACACAATAATTACCACTATTACATATACACAGGAAGTGGAAAAGTTTGTTCACCCGGCTTTTAGAACAAAGAGGAACTCTTATGGGAAAACTCCCAAAATGGTGTTTACAGATGAACACAAAGAGTTGGTCAAAGAAGGAGAGAAATGGATGAAAGAAACTGCAAATTCCTGCATATTTGTGGCGTCCCTAATAGCAACAGTAGGATTTGCAGCAGCCATCACCGTGCCAGGTGGAAACAAAAACAATGGTTTTCCACTCTTCTCCAATGAAACAGCCTTCACTGTTTTTGCTGTTTCCGTTGCATTCTGTTTGTTCTCTTCTGTTGCCTCTGTCCTAATGTTTTTGTCTATCCTCACTCCAAGATATGCGGAGGGTGATTTTCTTAGACGTCTTCCAAAGAGATTGATTATAGATTAAACAAAGTGGGACAAATCCATCATTTCATATTGCACTTTTTTTTTCTTTCAATAATCAAGATTGCAGTTTAACAACTGAAAGAATCACAGAGGTATGTAGCAGCAGCTTTTCAAGGATTTCTACCTCAGTTTAGGCAGCCCGGTGCACTAAGCTTTCGATATGCGCAGGGTCCGGGAAAAGGACGGACCACAAGGGTCTATTTTACGTAGCCTTACGCTGCATTTCTACAAGAGGCTGTTTCCACGGCTCAAAGCCGTGACCTCCTGGTCACATAACAACTTTACCAGTTACGCCAAAGCTCCCCTTCAATCTACCTCGGTTATTCTGCCTACTCTTTCCACAAGTGTCAATCACTGAATTCTGGTACACAATGACCGTAAGATAGATATGTTCCACATCCAACAACCTAGAAGCATTGTGGCAGAAGATTGATCTACCTTGGATAAACTAAAATCATGTGAATCAAGATATGCAAAGAAAGAATGTCTAATATATTATTAACCAATGTTCTGTTCCCCAATTACAGATAAATATACCTAAATATTTAATCTATATAGGATGTGTAAGGTTCATGAAGCATAACAATGCAAACAAAATTTCTACTACACAATAATCTTTGTTGTAATGCTACAAATTCTCAACTCCAAGGACAAAATTCACCTTTTACCAATGGAAGATATGAGCCACCTCTAACCAAAACTTTGAAATAAGAAAAGGAAAGAGAAGAAAAGATAAAATTCTAGGACTAAGAAAAGCATTTAATGTTTTCCTTCTATAGTTCTACTTTCAGTTTCTATGTGTTGAAGAAGGGGGAACAAGATATGCAGGAATAGTTGCTAATCAACAGCAGTCTTGCTTTTTCGCGCAGTAATTGGTTTGGGAAGGCTATCAAATATTGGTTTGGTAATTGCTGCAGCAGAAATTGCCTGAAAATCTGGCTTCAAATTCCATTTCGTTGTTGTCCACAGGGAAGATAATGTGCCACTACTATCTGAATCCTGCAAACTCGATGTACTCGATGATTTCCTGACACTTGTACTTTCATTCAGTAAGGAATCATTCAATCCGATAGGGATAGGATTTATTGAACTTGCTTCAGTATCTGGTCCAGAGAGAGTTCGACTAGCTGACTTAGGTCGCAAAGCCAAACCTTTCCCAGCAACGGCAGAAAACCCGCTGCCACTGTTATTATCTTTCTTCAACAGTACTTCTGGGGTGCGGGAACTGAAATCAGCCTCAGATTTTTGACGCCTTCTTGACAATTTCTCGAACCATCTATCCGAGCCATTTTCTGTGCTATCTTGTGACAAATGATTGCCCAGAACTCCATTCTCTGACATATCATTAGCTACGCTTTTACATTTTCTATGAAGACTGAGTGGTGGATTAGAATGAGGAGTTGACTTGAAAAACGGCCCATCTTCTAAATAATGTGATACTCCTTTCCGATAGACAGCCATTTCAAAACCTTCAGATGCAAGTTTCTGAATTTCTGGTTTAGGACCACCATAATGTGAAACTCTTGGCTGGGAGGAAGACTTCAATTTTAGGGATTGAAATGAACCAAACAAATCAGGGTATCGATTGCTCGAGGGAGTCTTCTCAGAGCTGCTTGGTCTGTCAAGATACCAATCACAGTTACCAACTTACCATGCAGATCTGGATCGTTAGCAAAAAATATAAAACCACCACCACAAGAACTAAAGATGGTACTCAAGAAGCCAACGACACAGAGCTGTCTGAGTTACATAATTAGTCTCATAAATACTTGACATGAATGTCATATCAACTTGAAAAAGTAAGCAATCTTCACATAGCTTAGCAGTTCGTATGAGTACTGTTCTGCAGAAACTAGTGACTGAGAAGTAATATGAATTAGATGTGCATTTAGATTCAGACATATTAATTTTAATAAAAACAAATGAAGCCTTGGTTTTCCTAATCCATAATAGCGTAGGGCCGTAAGATATCTCATTGTTTTGCAGGCTTTACCAACTTCATTCTAATTCTCAATGAAAAGCAATGCAGAATATGTACCTGAAAACAATCTTCTGCATCTCCATGAGACCCTTATTCCATCCATAATATGTTCTAGAGGGACCATTTTAAATAATCTTTCGCTTAAACATTGAATACTTTGTGAAGTCAAGGCAAGAACCAACTAAACTTTAGCTTTGTAAGCAAACAGTTTCCAGATACAAGAAATTTTTGTGGACAATCTTTTCTTCTTCTTTTTTTTTAAATAAAATTCTTGTCGACAAAGTAAAGCTTGTCAATCTTTTTATTTTTTTGACAAGGACAAAGCTTATCAATCTTAATACGTTGAAAAAAGTGTTGTGTACTTGAAAGCGATGTTTTTCTCCTTCAGAAATTGAGGGCATTTGCGCTGGAATATGAGCGTTTTCAAGTCATTAGATAGGAAATAGTTCTATAAGTTAGTCTCAGATAAAGTGCACAAATGCAAACTGAATCCACCCTGGAACCCTAACAATCTTACAACTAGTAGTCCACTAAGTGCTAACGATGCAAAGAAGCCAATGTGAGATCCTACTTATCAATACTCCAGCTTGGTTACTTGCTGCTCCACCTGTAAGTAAGGATTTCAACTACATAGTGCGTACAGCCAAGATCTAATAATGCTGGTGCACTAGTTATTAAATGTTCTCTACAAGCAGATCACCTTATACATCTAATCATAAATTCTAATAGCCTGGGAGAAGAATGATGGTGTCCTTGAAATGCAAATCTCTAGTTCGAAAATGCAGCAGAGATCCACCTAAGACAAATGGGCTCATTTGATGTTTTTATCTGCCATGCCCATACAAAGCTCTTGGCTAAACAAGCCATACTTAAATATCTAAGTGAAAAGGGGCTCGTTGGCTTCTATTGACGACACAATTAAATTAAAATCACATAGAACCAGAAGCTGATATGACTTGTTCCATGTAGTGAAGGATGAAACAAAAAGATGGGAATATCCAACTAACAAATAAGAAGTAGATTATGGTTTGCTAACCGAAATTCTAATTCATTGATGCAAATTTCACCATGAAAACCAGAGCTTAAAGCAGCTAAAGTTGTAAAGAAAGAGAAGGAAATAAGCAGAAGAAAGAAAAAGCTCAACATTTCTATCCCTTGATTCAACCTCAACTTAACATCTACATTTATAAAGGCATCTCTAGGTAAATGTGGTCAGATCTCCATACCATCTTATATTAACGAATTGTAATGCAACTGAGAGCAATGAATTTTGCCGACTCTGCGCATACAATAATCACTGATTTTCTGATGGAGTTGAATGCCGCTTTCGAACAGCTAGAGAACCTTATATGGTTTTCATGTCGATAATAATAACAGAGGAAACAAGCAACGCACATTTTGTGATAGACTGATAGGTAATGAGTTGGTCACATGTAAACAAGTGATTAACATAAATCTAAAACAGAAAATGATAAAAGACTAGATCAGCGAATTATCCTCAGAATAGCACAAGTAGTTCATTCACGATGAAGGTTTTATTATCGGTCACTACAGGAAAATTGGGAAAGAGACGCTGATATGAGATTCTAAAGTAAGAAAGTTAGAATACCCTTGGGTGTCTTGACTATTTGACACTACTAGTGATGGTGGATGCCTCCCGTGTAATGGTATTTGAAGTGTCTTTAGAGCAAACATTTGGAGGTCCGAAACCAGCCCATTCAACCTCTTAATATCAGCTACCTGTCACATTGGAGATGAATGTACACCATGTTAAAGCCATCATCTATTTGGAGGGAACAATCCCAGGTGCAAAATGATAAAGAAATGTGAGTAGACATTGGTGCACTGTGCTTTGCAATCAAAATAAAGCAAACTCAAGTTCACAATCACAGACTGCATGCTTTAGCCTGTCACCTAACCCTATTTATCCTCACATGTGGTTTCAAAATGTTCATAAAAATCAGCTGTGCAAAAAAGATATGTATTGATGATAGCCAAAGGCAAACTTGTAAGTGACAAAGAAAAGATTTAGCATTTATCGGCAGTAGCAGCAGTGGCTGGCTACTGGCTAGTCACAACTCTAGAATCCAATGAACTGACAGCAGAACTGAGGCACATGCCAAAATGAGCTCTGCCAATACATATCTACAACCACTAAAGGATCCACCTGAATTTGATGCTATAGTTAAACTTGTCACCGAAGTGGAGCCTTGGCGTAACTGGTAAAGATGCTGCCATGTGACTGTGAGGTCACAGGTTCGAGCCATGGAAACAGCCTCTTGCAGTAATGCAGGGTAAGGCTGCGTAAAATGAAACTTTATAATCCGACCCTTTTCCGGTGCGCATAGCGGGAGCTTAATGCACCGGGTTGCCTTTAGTTAAGCTTGTCAATAGCAAAATCTGCTTGAGCTGCAACATTTAGGCCCTTCTTCCTTCCTATGAATAATGTACCTAGTCTTTTCATTCAAAAATATCACCCGAGGGTGTGGCCTAAGTGGGTCCAACTATGTGATTATTTCCATCTGTTATTTCCATTTGTCTATGCTGATGGGAGGTAACATGTATCTCGAGAATCGTTTAGGTGTATGAAAGCTAGCCCGGATACAAGCGATACAAAAGAAGAAGTTTTTGATTCAAAAATCCTCAATTCCTCCTCCATTCTTTCTATGATCAAACAACAAAAACAAAAATCCAGTGTACACAAACAAAATCTAATAAATACAGAAAACTTAACATTTAAAACGAAAAAGAAAAATTACCTCAACGCCATATTTGATTGCTACACCAGGAAGCGTATCAAATTTTGAAACTTGGTGTTCAATAAAATTCAATCCTCCTCCACCGACACTATAACCACAGCTACCACCACCAGAATGCGGCGGAGATGATGACCTCATCATGGCGGAACAATCTCCCCCGCCAAAAAAAAAAAACAAAAATAGAGGAAAAAAAGAACCTAATCCAGTTTCAATCTACATATTTTAATCAATTAACCAGTTACAAAGATTAAAATTATGTGTATATCATGCTTCTCTAAATATCAAAAGAACCTAACTCAGTTTCAATCTACACATTTTGATCAATTAAACATATACAAAAATAAGAATTATGTGTATATCATGCTGCTTTTATGTACTTAATAAAGATTGTATCTTTATAACCAGCCCAAATAAAAAATAAAAAAAAATAAAAGAATATTATCCCAGTTTCAGCTACACATTTTGATCAATGCCCATCTAGAAAAGTAGAAGTAAACACTAAATCTTGATTGGAAGATAAGGATTAAATGGAAATGAATATAAGAGATGATGACTGTAAGAATTAAAATAAAAAAGCATCTCAGATCTGCCGATTTATTGGGTTTTTTTTAAAAAAAAAAATGTTAGTTCCTTTTTTCTGGGGAAAAAATTGTGAGAGGAAGATGAAGGTGACGGTGATGTTAGGGGAATGGTCACAAATTCCACTTTTTGCAGAATCCTTTGTTTTCCTTTGACTTTAACCACCTTTTTATATCTTCTGAAAATGAAGTACGAAAATGAGGTAAAATTTTGTCTTACTTCGTGTTCGGTTTAGAAGACACATTTTATTTATTAGTGCATTTTAAAAAGAAGGATACATTTCTATAATTGAAAATAATTAAATTTTAAATTGTTTATTTTATTAATTTCACTATTAATAAGAAGTTTTTATACATACAAATATCATGGTTCCACAAAGTTTTTATCCCTTAAATTTTTAAGACTACAAGTTTCAAATATATTTTTTTTTTTAAACTTTGTAGCGAGTCAAACTATTTTAACTAAATTAAAATAGAGGGAATAACTTGTTTGGCTAAGGCTCTAAAGTTAATTTATTGTGAAAAATATATTTTTTTAAAGGTGATTTTCAAAAAAAGTAATTTTGGTGAGAAGTAGTTTGTGTTTCCTTAATTAATTTCAAAAACAATTAATGTTTAGCTAATCTTTTAAAAAGTGCTTTTAAGTAAAAAAAAATTCAAAAGTATTTAAAAAAAATTTATTTCGGAGAAAAACTATTTTTCTGCTTCTGCATCTCCTCAAAAGTATTTTTTTCGTCTACAAATTTGGCCAAATACTTTGACTTTTCAAAAAAAAACTTTTTGGCCAAAAAAAAAACTTGTCAAACATGCTATGAATAATCTAACAAGATGATAATAAAATTAGTTAGCAAGCTAAACAAGAAAAAATATATTTATTGACTCAATGTAAGTATTATCGCGAATAATTTTTTTACTAAAATTAACATATTTGGTTAAAAGTTAATGTGAATTGGGAAAGTAAATTTATTTTGAAGTAAAATTTATGTTTTCAATAATTGTAACTAAACTATTAGTAATAAAAAAATGTTGGAAATTTTGTAAAAGGAAGTTATGATGCAGCTGATTAAGTTTTCATGAAAATAAGAGAGTGTTTGACTAAGCTTATAAGCTTGTCAATCTGGTTTATAAGCACTTTTTGGCTTATCTACGCATTTAGTAAAATTAAAAGTGTTTATAAGTTAGTGCTTATAAGCAAAAAATAAGCCATAAGTTGGTCTCCCCCAACTTATCAAATTTCAGCTTATAAGCACTTTAGGTTTGACCAAAATATTTACTATTCTATCCCTAAAATACTTCTTTTTAAACAAAACTCTTTGTGTACTAATTTTTAGCTGCTTATTATTAATTTCAGCACTTTTATCCAAATACGTAACTGCTTATTTTTTAAATCAGTTTCAGCAATTAAAAGTGCTTTTTAGTACATATGCTTATCAGCTACTCTAAATCAGCTAAGCCAAACGGGCTCTAATAGCCTGTTTGGCCAAGCTTCTTGGGAGGCCAGAAGTGCTTTTTTTCCCAAAAGCACTTTTTTTCCCAAAAGCACTTTTTTTCCTAACTTGAGGTGTTTGGCCAAGCTTATTTGGAAAAAAAAGTGCTTTTGGGGAGAAGCAGAAGCAGTTTAAGAGAAGTAGAAAAAAGTAGCTTCTTTCCAAAAGCAGAAGCAGAAGCAGTTTTGACTTTTCTTCTTACCTTGAATACCCCTAACAAAATATAGTATATACCAAAATAACCCTTAAACCTAATACTTAGGATATTAATTTATAAATATTTTTTCTTATTTTTAGGAAAACTTTATAATATATAGTGACTTTAGGGGTGAATGCTTTTTATATTTGTTGAAGGAATTTTTATATATTTAACTTATATTAAAAGAATTAAGTACTTTTTAATTTTATTTTCATATTTTACTTAAATAAAATAATTTTTTTAATTATTGCATATAATAGCAAAATTTTGAGATTATTTATTTACTTATAATATTAATTATTAAGTAAATCTATTCATGCCCTTATTCGTAATTTGACACTTAAAAGCACTTTCTAAAAAGCTTGGCCAAACACAAATTATTTCTCAAAAGTGCTTTTCAGACTGATTAGTAAAACACAAACTGCTTCTCTCCAAAAATACTTTTTTCAAAAGCACTTTTAAAAAAAGCATTTCTCAAAATAAGCTGAATTCTCCAAGCTTGGCCAAACAGGTTATAAGTCAAGTTGATTTGTGAGACCGGAAGAGACTCGATTATTTGGAGTTTTCAATTTTTTTTTGTAGATTTGGGGTAATTTCGATTTTACCTTTTTTTGTCGGTAGTGTATTTAAATTAATTTTGACCTTTTTGTTTGTGGTGTCGGTAGTGTATTTAATGTGCAATATGTTGGTAGTTATTTTATTAGGAGTACTATTTTATTTATATTTGCGTTAATTGATTTTTTTGGCTCTTTTATAAATCTGTTTTTAATTTTATGACCTTATTTTTTATTTTACACATGAGAGATTTACTGGAATTTATTTTTTATACATAAAAAATCTAAAAAAGTTATTTTATTAAATTTAAAATTTTAAAGGGGCATGATGTACAAATAGCACATCTATAAATGTCAGACATCGTAAAACTATTTAGATGCATCTCCCATTGTGATAAGATCTTTTTGTTTCTTTTGCTACAAAATGACTTACTCCTTAAAAATGTCTAGACGAATAAAAAAGAAAAAAAAAAATTTAGTTACTTAAACCAAAAATAATACTCCGAGTAATATACTTATTTTACGAGGAAACAAAGTAATTATACTTGTGTAATTTGTCGTTCATGTCAAATTCTAAGATTTTCCATGGACGAAGTCAAAATAAAATCCAGAAATATATAACTCCCAACATAACATATGATTATTATTCTTGAAAATCCACATATTTTCAAATCCAGAAAACTAGGTAGGTTGGTTGGGTATGGATATCCTAATCTTGTACTTCAATCTATTGAAGGACAAAGAAAAATGAAATCTATAAATTTGAGGCTGTAGTAAAATGGTCCTTAGACTTTTATAATAGTATGAAATAGTTTTCTTTGTGGTACGTGAAATTTAACCTCTCAATAATTTCATTTATCTGCTAATTAACAGCTTGCAAATGTGTAATTTCATAGAGGATTTTACATTATTGGATAACAAGGGATTCAAATGATTCTCACTTGTCAGACGAGTTTACTTTTAATCAAATGCTATTAGAATTACTACATAAACCCAAGATGGATTATTACAAACATTAACAAAAGAATGGTGTAAACAAAAAAACACTTTTTAACCCCAAGATGGATTAATACAAAAATTAGCTAAAGAATGTTATAAACAAAAGACACGAAAAAATGGAGATGCGGGGTATCGATCCCCGTACCTCTCGCATGCTAAGCGAGCGCTCTACCATCTGAGCTACATCCCCATGTGATGCTTGCTTTGTTCTCTATCTGTTATATAAATAACAGTTTAAAGTTAATTCCGGCTAAGGGCAAAGCCAGTGAAGTAATGACTTTAGACCATCTCTAGCCCTAACACCAAATTTCACACCAAAATAGGTAACACCAAATTTTCTCCAACCATTACACTATATTTTACACCAAAAAAGAATATTTCTTTTTATATTCTTCTCTCTTTTTTATATTATATTATTATCTTCTATTTAAATTTTATTTTCTATTTCCTTCAAATACATTCTATCTTTTTTTCTTTTTTCATATAATTCACATTCACCACTTATATAATTATTTATTACAAAATTATTTTAAAGGATAAATTAACTAAAAGTGAAATTATTGATAAAAGATAATTAAATAAATATTACATCATAGTCAAATTTAATTTAAGTACCACATCAATATTCGACTTTCGCCTCTATTCTCCCATAAATGCTCGATTAATACATTACGAAGTACGAAATGCACATTTTTATCCTTAATTTTTTTGTGTCGAGCTAAAAATTATTCAAATCGATGATCTTCATCTGATGTCATCATGGGCGAAGTCACCTATAGCAGAGGGTGGTCAACTGACCACCCTTCGCCGAAATATTACAAAAAAATTGCACTATGTATATAAGTAAAATATTGATTTTAGATGTATAAAACCTATATTGAACACCCTTTGCTAGAATTTTTTTCTACTTCTTTCAAGTTTGAACACCCTTAAAAACCTTTCTAGCTTCGCCACTGGCTGTCATTTCTACTGTAGGAGCTGGACATTCAGGTGCATCTTGAATTGGTGCATTAAGATCACGCTCGTCCTCAATTATCATGTTGTGCAGTATCATACATATGGTCATTATATCACATAGCGCATCTTTTCTCCAAAAATGTGACGGACCTGCAACAATTGCAAAACTCCGAATGCACGTCAATATCTTTTCGACATGATTCTTGTTTCATTGAAAAATATTTCTTCTATGCTGAACGTGGCACCCGAATAGTTTGCACAATAGTAGACCATTTTGGATACATACCGTCAGCTAAATAATAACTGATATCATATTGTTTTCCTTGAATAACATAATGGGCTGGAGGAGCAATACCATTAGCGAGATTGGAGAATAAATGTGATGATTCTAAAATATTAATGTCATTGTTGGTGCCATGCATACCAAAATATGCATGCCATATCCAAAGGTCATAATCAGCCATAACTTCAAGAATAAGTGCTAAGGATCCACTACGACTTGCATATTGTCCAGCCCATGTTGTTGGACAATTTTTCCATCTCCAAAGCATGCAATCTAAACTGCCTAGCATTCATGAAAAACCACGTTGTTCACCGATGTACAGAAGCCTTGCAATATCGTAAGTTATTGGTGATCTCAAATACTGATCGCCAAATACCTCTACGACAACTTGACAAAATCTCTTCATGCTTTCAATTGCAGTGGACTCTCCAATTATGACATATTCATCAGTGGCATTTGTTGGCAAACCTGCTACCGCGCCCTTTTTTTTCTCGCGAAATCGGGTTTATGACATTGGTCGAGACAACTCTTTCCTTTTGGGAAAGGGGTTTTGTAATTTTGAAGAGTCGCCACCTACCGATTTTAATGTGCGTTAGGGCACCTATGAGGTTTAACTACAACTATGTTTGATAACCAGAGATAGGGTAAGGGCTTGAAATTATCCCAAGGGGAAGGTGATAGGCACCCCTCAGGATCCACTAGTGTGGTTCCCGGCCAGATAGTTTTTTTTTTGTGAATTTATGCAATTAACAAGTAAACAAATAAGGGTCAAATAATAGGGTATTTTAAATTTAAATACACAAGTGTTTGAAAAAAAAACAATAAAAGTAAGGTTTTGAAAAGAGTTATAATCTAAGCATGCTTGTGAATGAAAAAGGGGTCCTAAGTTTTTTGTAATATGGATCACATCAATGCAATACCTGGTAATCACTCCTCAAAAGAGAGACTACACGTGGTATTAGCGCACCGTTCATCATATCCATATATACCCTTCCCACCCCGTGAAGGTATTAAAGTGAGGATTGGCCTCGACCTCTATGGTATGCTGCTACCCGTCCCATTCTATCAGTCTCAGAGGAATTTAGGACTACTATTCCTATAAGAAGGAGGTTCTAAGCTGACTTTTAGGTTTAAAAGTAAAACGCTAAGGCAACATACAAAACAAGTAGAACTGCATTTAGAGGGGAAACATATAAACAATTAAAAGGCTCATGTATACCTCCGCAAATAATGCATATAAACAACATGACTTAAACACAGTTAAGGTCTAAATTTTAAATCCTAAAGTAGGGTGTTTGAGTCAGATTCATTATATAACTCAGAAAAGAAGTGCGAATCAGGCATGTCTGCTGGTTGTAGTAGTTGACGATCAAACAGAGGCAGTTCCAGTTTTATTTAAGTAATTACCTAAGGCTTGCCTAGGCATGAACATGATTCAGTAGTTATCCCAGATTATTAAGACAATTGGAGACTATTGTTATTACCTAAACATGTTGTTCTAGGTGTTCAACACACAGAATTATGGCCAAATAGTTATAAAGACTAAACGGCATTGTTTCATTCCTTTTTATGCATTCGTAATTATCCTAAGTGTGCTTAAGTGAATATAAATGAGATCCTAAAGACATGGTATCTAAATGTAAAGAGGTGCAGAATGATGTATATATGTAGAATCCTAAACGGAATTTCTATATGCACAAATATTACATTGTTTAGAACTAGGATATGCAGAGATGATATATTTGTTAATGTTATTTAGCCTAAAACAAGATCTCTAAGTGTACATGATAGTAGGAACATGATTGTAGAAATAGTGGTTATTAATACATTTAACGCAAGAATTGCTAAGTAGTATGATAGTGTAATGGACATGATGAAAAATAATAAGTGCAAATCCTAAGGAACAGGATCTCTAATGCATGAAATGAGTTCTAAGCATGGATTCTATTGTGCAAATAGGAATGTAAACCTAGTAACATGTTTTCTACCCTTTTAATAGCTAAAAAACGCATATTTCCCAGCCCTTTTCACTAGCCACCCCCCATAATGTTTACAAGTTATTGCAAACTGTGTGAATGAATTACAAACGAAGAAATGAAAGAAAAACAGGAAGCTACAACCATAGGAAGCCTGATCTTGACTTCCTGTCTGAGTTATGTAATTAATCACTTCAATGCCAATGTTATTCCAAAGCCTTTCTCATATATGGGTGTGTCAGAGTTCCCCAAGGACCTCAAGGGGTCCCAAGCAGTGCTCACACCCACATTTGCATAACCAAACAGAATGAGTGCAGTGTAGAAAGGCCAACCCTTATGTGTCCAAGTTCAGAGGGAGCTCAAAGGTCCCAAGGCAAGGCTCACACAAAAAGGGTAAAACCTAGATTCTAAGAACATAGTGGAAGTGCAGAACATATATTGAAAGAGATTTATTTTAAAAAGTTGGACTGATAGTCCATTTTGAAAGTAATTAGTGATGGAGGTGATTGAAATCAGCTGTAGTAGTAAACTCATAACTACACAGAATCAATAGTCATTCAAAGGGGATCAAGGGATTTTGGGGATACACTTATCTGTAAGCACATGACCCCCAGCAGGGACATGCACAACAATAGTTGATACTGGCATAATCATAATCCATCCATAAGAACACAACATATTGGAGGGAATAGGGGTTTGGGATTCATAGGATAGCAAGTGCACAATAAGTAACAAACATAAGGGAATGCATTAATCTAGAGGGAAAAGGGATATTATAGCATGCTGAAAATGTGTTTTAACAGAAACACAAGATGGAACAGACCAAAAGTGAAAGGAATTGAAACAAAGAAGGCAGCATATTGTTGTCAGAGCTTTTAAAATTAAACTAGGACATACCAGTTAAAGAAGAAAAGTGCAGAAAAGAAAAGTAAGCAGGATTCCACAGTCTAGCCTTGGCTTTCAGCCGGCTAAACAAAGCAGTAGCACAAGTAGTAATAGAGAAAGGAAGAGTTTTGAGTGTGTAAGTGTGTGTTCTGAACTCAATTGTTCTGTCTTTGAAAGAAGTGAGGGTAGGGTATTTATAGTTTTGAAAACGAGTAGAAGAATAAGCTAACAAGTAAAGTTTCAACTCAGACATGGAAATAACCATAATTACAATCAATTAACACAAGTACTTCCTTTTAATTAAGGGGTTACTGCTTAAACGAATACTAACAGGTCTAATTAAAGAAAGAAATCAGTTTGAGACAAATTGATTATTTCCATATAAGGGGGCAGTAAAAGTATGAAGTAAATAATTATGTCTAAGTACAAAAATATACTTAATTTTGGGAAAGGATTCAAGGTAAAATATCACAGTAATGAAGGGTAGGGAATCAATCAATTTAGACAAAAAGGGGTAAAAATTAGGGTTTATAAGGGAACCCTTTGCAATCAGTCGTAATATTGAGGAAATCAAGATCAATCAAGAAAGAATCATGACTATGCTTTTCAACACATAAATAGCAAGGGACGGACATGCACGCTAGACATATAGGGTCAAATATATTGTCAAAGAGGAGCAAATTAAACATACAGCAGTAGCAGTAATAAGTTAAGATTCAATAGTAAAGAAACCTACTCGAAGCACAATAGTCAACAAAGACAAGTAGTCACATAGAATCAGAGATGAGGAAACCAGTCTTAATAGGTAAAGAAAGTCAGAAACAAATGAAAAACTCATAGCAATAAGTGAGGAAAGCCTTTTTAAGAAATTAGGGTTTATGCAATAGTCGATTTGAAAAATGGTAAGAACTCAGAACCAGGTAAGTCAAACAAGAAAAAGGATTCAAACACAAAGGCCTCAATCAAAACAACATTCAAACAAATAAAGACAGCTTCAGAACTCGGATAAAACCCAAAAAAATCTAGGATTTCAACACAATGAACCGAATAAAAGAAAAACATAAGCACATCGTTTAAAGATAGTAAAACAACACTGAAAATCGGAGAAGAGGTCTTCAAGGAGAGTTTTAAGAAACCCTAATTTGAAATCGAAGAGTCACTTTGAAAGAAAATCGAAAAAACCTTTTGGAAAACATCAAGAAGTTCATAATATGCACAGATCTGAAAGAAAAATCGAACAGCTCTTAGATCTAGGGTTTCAAAGAACCCGGAGAAAGTGAGAAAGACTTTGAAAAGTTACCGATCAAGCCGAAAAAGTCAAGGATCTGACTTGAACAGCCATGGATGGCAGGAAAAAGATCAGAGATTGAAGTTGAACCAAGACTGGACTAGATCTCTTCGAGATCTGTCCATGGAATCACAAAAATATGTAACCAGTAGACATAGGAGATGAGTACACGTCTCAAAATGCCATGGGAGTCCATGGATTAGGTAGGGATTGAATGGAATTAGGGTGGAATTAGGTGGCGGCGGCTATGGTTTATGTGAGGTTGTAGAGAGAATTGAGAGGAGAGGGATTCAAGGGCGGCGGGTGATGAGAAATGAGGCAGGTTAAGGGGTCATTTGGGTTTAATTGGAAGGGTATATGGTGGTCATTGATCTGATTGATCAACGACCGAGATTAAAAGGGTAGGTGGGGGATCCGGGTTTGGGTTGGTTTTAAAAGGGTTAGGGTCGGGTAAAAATTAAAATTGGACTGGGGATTGGGGCTTGATTTGTGGTTAAATTAGAAGCCAATTTGGTCTAAAATTTAAATAACCACTTTTTCTTTTTTAATTTATAAAAAATAGTAAATAATTTCTGAAAATAAATTGAAAATACTAAAATAATTTATAACACATAATTAACAATTGAAAAATACCAGACTCAATTTTATGAATACAAGACACAATTAAACCTTTAAAATGGCTAATATTATAATTATGTGCAATTTAGCTTTAAAAATACTAAATAAATTTATAAAAATTATTTTAGCTATATTTTGGCATAAATATAAAAATCCAATAGATGAATTACCCAAATAATAATTTTGGACATAATTATTGGGATTTTATTAATGAAAAGGGGAAATAAATCAGTTTAAAAACCTTAAAAATTATGAAAAAAATAATAAAATGCTTGGACATACTTATATATGCATATATATGCTATTTTGAAAGTATTTTGCATATTGAAAATATATAGGAAAAAATTGGGTGTCAACACATGTCACGCCCTGAACCTGGGCCTCGACGTCACACGACACTCGGTGCCTGACTACATGTGACCGAGCGAACCAACTGGTTGGATGAATCAACATGTGATATCATAATATACTGAATGCGGAAGATAAACTAACACATGCTGATATCCTGAAAGTTTGGATGATATAAATCAAAGTGCGGAAATGCTAATACAATTTTGAAACATCTTTGTAGCCAACATAGCTTAATATGAAAAAGCCTGCGATTCTCTCTAACTGCAACTCTAATCTATGAAGCCTCTAATGAAATACTGAAAACACTGACTGTCTGAAAATACTAAAGACTGTAAGGTAATGATAATGCCCCGAGAGAACTGGGTATTACCAAATAGCTGGTACGAGAATCCTATCGCTCTAAATCATCAATCTGTAAATCATTACCTGCATCATGAGATGCATGCCCTGGGCAAAAAGGGCGTCAGTACATTAGAATTACACTGGTATGTAAAGCAAATGAAGAAAGAATTGTAAATGTTGAAATTGAAAGTAAGCTAATAACTGAGAATTGATAATTGTTAACTGAAATGATAACTATTGAAACTCAAACTAAAACGATAAATGATAACAGATAACTAATAACTGAACTAAACAAAGGAAGTAAGGATATAAATATTCCCTCTTCTGAATGATGAACAACCTATTTATCTGAATATTAAACTGCGACCTCAGGCCCAATATATATATGTGCACAACTGTGGCCTCGGGCCAAGTATACGTAAACATAACTGCGGCCTCAGTCCCAAAGATGCATAAAGCATAAACTGCGGCCTCAGGCCTGTTCAATATTCAAGGATTTAAAATCAGGAACTGAGAATTATACTACAATACATGGTAGTGAAATACTGAATCACACTGAGTTACATGATACTGGAATACTCGATCACACTGAGTTATATAATACTAGAATACAGAATAGGACTAGACTGAGATGTGTATTCTTGAACTGATCATGAACACTGAAACTTTAATTGTTTATGCTATACTGAAAAATCTATACTAAGACTCGGAGGCATTAGATCCAAGTCTATATTGAATACGAATTGAAATTACAACGTTCAGAATGAAATTCATGAACGAGTTATGAAGCTAGAGAATAGAAGTTTTGCAACTATTCAAGGAACTAGGCTTAACTATATTTCAGAGACAATTAGTAATGTCATAAAAGAAACGTAGTGTAGGGAGGATCATTAAAATTCTCAAACATAGAGAGTTAGCCTCACATACCTTAACTTCCTGCTCTTGAGCATAATACAATATTTGTCAATCCTTTCAACTTTAATCTATAGCAATACAAGTCAAAGGAATTCCATATTATCTATGATGCTCATGTTTTGGTCACTTAAGCATCTTATCAAACACTTGGTGAGAATAAAGATTCATAGTCCTTATTAATAGTGTCTCTACACTCAATAACTCATTCTCTTGCTCCTAGATAAATTCTAAAGTCTCAAATGGTTATAATCAATATTGTTCTTTATCACCCATAAGGTAAACAACACATTTAACCAATAATCAACATCAACACTCCAAATCTATAATCGTTCATGCTTTTCTATCAAACCCATCAAGTCATATCTCATGAATCTAGGGTTTATAATCATTAAAATAATGCTAGAATCAATTAGAGGGTGAAGACATTATCTTTTTTGAAGTACAATCCCCTTGATTCGAGTTCTAGAGTTCCTTCTCTCAACAATGATGTCCCTATCGAACATATAATGATATAGGGGGTTTACCCATGTTAATAAGATGTTGGAAAATTGAAATTAACTTAGAATCACCATTAGAACTTATCTTGGATGGTGGAGGGACCCTTAAGAAGTTAGGTTTTTGAGAGCTTTCCTTTCTAGAGCAAGTTTTTATGTTTTGGGGCTGTAGGGGACGAAATAGGGCTTAAAAAATGACTTTCCAAGTTAGACACCGCGTCCCAGTAGGACTAATTGTGGTCCCGATCGCGGTAAATAGTTGGAGCACTGTCTCACGACAGCGATCGCGTTCAAACGCGGCCGAACACGGCTGTTACACACTGTTCTGTAAAATGGGCATAACATTTTGCACAGAACTCTATTTGGGATCCACAATATATCTTTGGAAATATATTTCAAAGTCTTACAACTTTGATGTTTTTAGTTTTCCCAAATTCATTACACATTCTCACTAAACCCTACTTGAAGTCGGACTTTCTGTAAATTTAATTAATTTTGCCGAATCTTATGCACCTCACTTTCCGTCTTAATTCCAAAACAACTATTTTTACCCATACTCATCCCGCTAGGATTTCATATGTCTAAAATGTCAAATCAATACCTATTTAATATATTCACACCTAGTCCAAATATACGGAATGTTACAAAACCATATGCTGCTCAGCTTCATCATCGAGTCGTTGCAGCTTACAATCATGGAAAGGAAGAGAATTGGATGGAGCGCAACCAAATATTGGTGCAGTGTCGACTTCAAACAATTGAGAAGGCTGTCATAAAATTAAACGAATGTATTCGTCAAGTCGAAAATTTATATCCAAGTGGTGTTTCCGAAAAAGATATCGTAAGTATTTTTTTAGTTACTTGATTATACTATATTTATATATATTTGCTTATTGTTTATCTTACTTTTACTTAAATACTACAGATTGCACAAGAAAAAACTTTACTTATGCAAGACCCGAACTTTAATCATGTGTGGGATATGATGAAAGATTTTTGAGAAGTTTAGCGATGTTGATTTTGGGAGAACAAAAGCAAGAAAGTATGACTCTACTTATGTATCATCGGAGTCTGAGGCTCCTACTCCGTCTTCACTGTTAATATCGTCTCCTAACTTTGTCATCATTTTCACTAAATTTAAATGAGGATGTTACAGGTGAGGCCACATCATCACAATGACCTATTGGGGTAAAGAAAGTAAAATTGAAGAGAAAAATTGATGAAGATTACGTGAAAATGATCCAATCGAAAAATAGTCGGCTTGTTGAGGCGATGGAAAAGTCAAGTAACTCAACAAATGATGCTTCGAGACAAAAAAAATTCAAAGAAGAAAATAAAATTTTATTGACGAAGTTGAATTCCATTGACGATCCAAATCTTCGTGAATTTTTGCGACAAGAATAAAAATGAATAATCGATAAAAGAATTCAACAATTTCAACAACCACAAGCACAACAATCTTCTACCCGTTCTCTCAATTTTTTAGTAATTTTGGCGCACCTGGAAATGACATACCGGATTACTAAACTTTTGTTTTATGTTTTTTTTAATCTAATTTTAATTTTGATGTACATTTAATTTTAATAATTTTTATTTTATGTATTGTTAATTTTCTTTTTTAAAATTTTAGTTTTTACTTTTCAATTTTAGCAACATTAGATATCTTATATTTGTATTTTTTATTTTTAAATAATAGTTATATTTCTTTTTATACAATTATAATAATAACAAAACTAACTTATAATGTTATATAAATATAATATATACAAAAATTATATAAAAATATAGATAAAATTAAAATTATAAAGATCTTAATATAAAAATTAGTTATATACACAATATATGATAAATTAGAAGTCTTAAAAAATAAAAAGATGAATAAAATAATAATAAATTAAATTTGGTGTTGATGAATAGTGGCACATCAAACCAAAGTTTGCATCATTTTAGTATGAGAATAGTGTCACGCCAAATTTGGTGTGACACTATTCACACCCTAAAATGGTGCAAACTTTGGTATTCCATTGGAGCAAAAAAAAAACCAAATTTTACATTAAATTTAAATTTAGTGCAAAAAATAGTGCACCAGTGGAGTTGCCCTTAGGTACCCAAAATTTAAGGCCCCATTTTCAAAATTAATAATAGGTTTTTTCTTATGGTAATTTTTCTTCAAAAAATAAAATTTTATTCTGATATCAAGTTAGCAGTTTCCATTATTTGTTTTCCTTTAAATTTGAAATTATTCTTTCCTTTTACCTTATATTAGTAATATTGCATTTGTTATTTTAACTAAATTCTACTATGGCAACTATAAACTATAAAGCATGAATTAGGTTATTCAATATTATTGTTTTAAAGTTTAAAGCCTCCTAATAAAATTTAGCTTTAGGGCCCCAATATTCCGCCTCTAAATCCAACTCAATTTGCAGCCTCATATAGCTACTGCAATTTTCAACTACTGTGCCGCTTCAAATATATGTTGAAGGAACAAAAGAAAGCGTTTCTTCCGAAAATTAGATATCAATTTTAACAACATAGCTATGCCTCATATTCAAACAAATTGATTACATGAATCCTCACGGATTATATTACTGTATTTAAACTTATCTCATGCCAATATAATTGAGTATCCATTTCTCTAGAACAAACCCCACGCACAGTGGTCATCATGTGCTTAATTATGGGTTTTGTTTGATGGACAACTTTTTTAAAGAGAATAAAATTGTCTCTTTGTAACCTACAGGTCACTAGTTCGAGTAATGAAAGCAGCCACTATTGTTTATATTAAGGTAGACTGTCTACTTCACATCTTTAGGGATGCAGCCATTCCCGGACCTTGCATGAATGCGGGATGCTTTGTCCACCGGAATACTTTATTTTTTCCTTCTTTTTTTTAATGGATTTTTCAATAGCCTCCTGACTCATAACCACCTTTCAACTACCACAAAAACAAAATGTTGTTTGTCCAAAGTTGGTGGTATTTAATATCCAATTTCAAGTTTCATTTTCTATACTTTAGAATATCAAAAACTTCTCAATTCAAGAAACATGCACCTTATTCTTCTTAAAAAAGGCCATTGCAAGCCAGTGCATTAATAAAGTGAACATAAGTCACCTAGACAACACAAGTCATATGATCAATCCTTAACCATTTATGGTTCTTGTGAGCACGTGATTTTCGCTCTCACGACAATTACTTCCAAAATTATAAAAATAAAATAGTTTTGTTGTCACATTTGAATGGATTGTGTGTTATATTTCTTTTTGCATCTTG
>MU723324.1:33125-46823 GCA_026770625.1 Nicotiana glauca
GATGGTGTTTTGAGGTTGCAGGGGCAAGTATGTGTTCCCAATGTCGATGGTATTCGAGAGTTGATCTTGGTGGAGGCCCATAGTTCTCGGTATTCTATTCACCCGGGCGCTGCGAAGATGTATCAGGACTTGCGGCAGCGTTATTGGTGGCGTAGGATGAAGAAGGACATTGTTGCATATGTGGCTTGATGTTTGAATTGTCAGTAGGTCAAGTAGGAGCATTAGAGACCTGGTGGTGTGTTTCAGAGGATTGAGCTTCCCGAGTGGATGTGGGAGCGGATTACCACAGCCTTCGTTACTGGACTTCCGGTGACCCGGAAGAAGTTTGATGCTATTTGGGTCATTATTGATAGGCTGACCAAGTCAGCACATTTCATTCCTGTTGCCACCACCTATTCATCAGGTAGACTTGCAGAGATCTACATCCGAGAGATTGTTCGCCTTCATGGTGTGCCGACATCCATCATTTCGAATCGGGGTACAGAGTTTACCTCGCGCTTTTGGAGAGCAGTTCAGCAGGAGTTAGGCACCCAGGTTCAGTTGAGTACAGCATTCCATCCTCAGACAGATGGTCAGTCCGAGAGGACTATTCAGATATTGGAGGATATGCTCTGAGCCTGTGTTATTGATTTTGGAGGCTTTTGGGACCAGTTTCTACCTTTAGTAGAGTTCGCCTACAACAACAGCTACCAATACAGCATTCAGATGGCTCCTTATGAGGCGTTGTATGGTAGGCGATGTCGGTCTCCAGTTGGATGGTTCGAGCCGGGAGAGGCTCGGTTGTTGGGTACAGATTTAGTCCAGGAGGCCTTGGATAAGGTCAAGATCATTCAGGACAGGCTTCGTTCGGCTCAGTCGCGGCAAAAGAGTTATGCGGATCGCAAGGTTCGAGATGTAGCTTTCATTGTTGATGAGCGAGTATTGCTCCGTGTATCGCCTATGAAGGGCGTGATAAGATTTGGGAAGAAGGGCAAGCTTAGCCCTAGGTACATTGGTCCATTTGAGATTCTTGATCGCATGGGAGAGGTGGCTTATAGGCTTGCCTTACCACCTAGCTTGTCAGCCGTGCATCAAGTGTTTTATGTGTCTATGCTCCGGAGGTATCACGGCGATCCTACCCACGTGTTAGATTTCAGCACTGTCCAGTTAGACAAGGATCAGTCCTATGAGGAGGAGCCAGTAGCTATTCTAGACCTGCAGGTTGGACAATTGAGGTCGAAGAGTTTTCCTGCAGTTCGTGTTCAGTGGAGAGGTCAGCCTCCTAAGGCATCGACCTGGGAGTCTGAGTCCGATATGCGGAGCCATTACCCTCATCTATTTCCTGACTCAGGTACTTCTTTATTTTGTCCGTTCGAGGACGAACGGTTGTTTTAGAGGTGGAGAATGTGATATTTTTCCTTTTTTCCGTGCTTTCGAGGCCTTGGAAAACCTCATTTTTAGTTGCCTCGATTTGCGCGCGTAATCTGGGCGCGAAGCCGAAAAGTTCTTATGTTAAAATATGTGAATTCTGTGAAATATTTGAAGAATGTTGATATTAATATTGATATAGTTGACTTTGGTCAACATTTTAGGTAAACGGACCCAGACCCATGATGTGATGGTCCTGGGAGGTCCGTAGAAAAATATGGGGCTCGGGCATGTGCCGGAGTCGAAATCCGAGGTCCAGAACCCCGGTAAAAGAATTTTTCTGTTAAACTATTTTCTGAAATTATTAAGGAAAAATGGAAATAAAAATGAGTTAGAAAATATAGGTATCGGGCTCGTATTTTGGTTCCGACGCCTGGTACAAGTCTTGAATATGCGTTAAGCGCTTTTTGTGAAATTTGGTCGAAATCGGACGTCGTTTGACGTGTTTCGGACCTAAATAGCCAAAGTTGGAAGTTATGAACTTTGAAATGAAAATCATGAGTTTTGGGTTTTGATTCTTTGAAAATGATGTTATTTTGGCGATTTGATCGCACGAGTAAGTCCGTAAGATGTTTTTGGAGTTATGTGTATGATTGGTTTTGAGCCCCGAGGGCTCAGGTAAGTTTTGAGTAGGTCCCGGAATGCCTTAGGCTTAAAATATTAGATGTGGCAGTGTAGCAGGTCCCACGCGGCCGCGGTGCGTGGACTGGTTCAGAGAGTCGCTGGTTTAAGTTCAACCAGCGCGGCCGCGCACCAAATCAGTGCGATCCGTGCTGTAAGCCATGCGGGCGCAACGTATTTCTGTGCGGTCCGCGTGGCTAGGTTCAGAGAAGTCAGGTGCAGGTCCACCAGCACGGCCGCGCACCAAAATATTGCGGTCTGCGCTGGGTAGGTTCAGAGAGCTAATTTTCTTCCTTTATTTGGCGCGGCCGCGTGGCATTTTTGTGCAGTCCGCGCCAGCCTTTAGCAAAGTATATAAACACGTGACTTTCAACTATTTTACACCTTTTCAAAACCCAAAACATAAGAGGCTATTTTCCAAACAATTCTTCTTCTTCAAAACGATTGGTAAGTGATTTCTACTATATTTTCTTTACTCCTTAACATCTTTAAACATAATTTCAACTTCAAAACAAGGATTTTAATAGGGAAATTTGGGAATTTGAGGTAGAACTAGGGTTCCTAAATTTGGGGGTTTTGGACCTCAATTTGGGGTCCAATTCCAAAATAAATTATATAGTGGAGTTCCTGGGGGAATAGGTAACCGAATTTTGGTTCGAACCTCGGGTTTTGACCAAGTGGGCCCGGGGGCATTTTGGGAATTTTGTGGAAAACTTTCGGAAATTCGTTTTTATGCATTCAAGTTGATTTAACAAGCATTTCTGATACATTTGAGTAATTTATGACTAGATTCGAGTGGTTTTGTGGTGAATTTTAGGGGTAAAGCTATTCTAGAGGCTTGAGTGGACTTTTTGAGCATTTGAGGTAAGTGTTTGATCTAACTTTGGCTTGAGGGAATAGGATTAGAGTATTACAAATTGCTATTTGCTAAATGATCGACTGCGGTGTATAGGCGTGGTGACGAGTGTCTATATACCTGAGTCTAGCATGACCGCGAGTCTTTGTTTGTACTTGTTTTGAGATAATTTGAAACTCTTCTAAGCTAATGAATGATAACTACATAATGTGAAGAGTTGGAGGATAAATCATGAAATATTAACACTTTAGAGTGTTGGCTCGAGTGATAACTACCATTGGGTAATAGATGGAAGTATTGAAAGGAGTTGTGAATGATCCCTTGCCGGGACGTAAGTCATTATTATTATATTCTCCCTTGCCGGGACGTAAGTAGTTATTATATTCTCCCTTGCCGGGATGTTTGAATTGATGATTGAATTCCCTTGCCGGGACTTTCTATTGATGGTTGTTACTCCCCTCGCACTTGAGTTGCGGTAGTTGTCTGGGCGAGTTCTTGATATTAGTTGTTGAGGATCGGGTTGCACGCCGCAACGAAATTAATTATTTATGATTATTGAGGATCGGGGTTTCACGCTGCAACGGTATTGAAATAATGAGGATCGGGGTTGCACGCCGCAACGGTATTGAAATGTTGAGGATCGGGTTGCGCGCCGCAACGGTATAGAAATGTTGAGGATCGGGTTGCGCGCCGCAACGGAGTATGGATCAAGTATATGGATTTGTATGTAGGGTTTTCCAGTGTTTTCCTTATCGTTGTTATTGTACGGTTTCATTTCTTACTCGATGATTTCTATATTTAATCTGTTGTACCCCACAGCATGCTCCCCTCCCTCTTAGATGTTTAAAATTGCGTATTTCCTGTTATTGCACGTATATCTGTACAGGTTAATTGTGATAGATCCTATCTAGCTTGGTCACTACTTCGCTGGGGTTAGGACAGGCACTTACCAGCACATGGGGTCGGTTGTGCTGATTCTACACTCTGCGCTCTTTTGCACAGATACAAGTTTCGGACAGCAGTAGCAGCAGTAGTTCGAGTTTCGGCATTCCGCTCAGCGAGACAACGAGATAGCCTTGCAGGCATCCGCGGCACCCGGCGTCTTCTCTATCTTTTTATTCAGTCTGTTATCTCATGTATTCGAGACAAACAGTTTATATTTCTTTTTAACGGTTGTGTTTAGTAAATTCTTAGTAGTTCGTGAGTAGTGACACCAGATACTGGGTAGAGGTGTATTTTGAAATTTCAGCATTTTCGTTTGCAGTTAGGTAAGTATTATAAGTCTTCCGCCTCGATTATTATTTCAGATTATTATAATTGTTTAAATGGAAATAGTAGAAATGTTGTATTGTTTAGCTTGCCTAGCTCCGACGGTAGGCGCCATCACGACTCCCGATGGTGGGAAATCGGGGTCGTGATAAGAGGAAGCAATGAGAAAACAGTAGGGTTTACTTCTCTTTGTCAATCAAGCACATGTAGTGTAACATATATAGGTACACCTAGCAGAGATTCATAACAACAAACACTTAGAGCTAATAAGAAGCAAACACCATAACGAAAGCTCAGTCACGTAATACCAACAGCTACATTTAACGGCTAAACTAAGGCAGACTTTATGTAACATATGATGTTCAGAACTCAGATTCGAATTACATATTATAGCTTGAAGGACAATAGACAAAATTCTCTAAATAAAATTAAACAAACAAATAAGCTAATCTACGACCCAAATTGTTGGAGAATATGACTCAAAAGCTCCGGATTTCCATTTTTTGATACTTGAGATTGAAAGAACAAAGAAATAAAGAGGGATCAATGGTATTAATAACAAGGGTCAGCAACAACAACAGCAGTATAACCCAGCAAATCAGAAAGTGAACCAACAGACCAATTTTTAAACCAGCAGATAAGATACAATGATCCAAACACTAATTTCAGTCGCTCAATGGACCAGCAGACCCCAAGACAAACTTGACTTTAACCCACCTTAATACCAGAAATACGCTTTAGCACCAAGAAAACCTCAAAAATCACCAAAAAGAAATCAATGAAACAATGTTGTTCTAAAGTTTCTCAGCCCTTTTGTATTTTTTTTAAGAATGTTTTAGTTCTTGAAGTCTATGAAATAGTAGAGTTTATGCAACTTTGTATTTTTTTTTTCTGGATTTCAGCTCTTAAAATCTATAAACTGTAAAATTTATGCAGCTTTGTATTTTTCCTGGATTTTCAGCTCTTGAAATCTGCTTTGAAAGGCAAGTTTGGGATGCCTTTATAGTCAAGGAATGTAGGGCACCTTCCAGGTTTTAATTTTGCATTTTAGTCCTTCACTTTATGACTTGGTGCCCAAGTTAAACTAAAATTTACTAACAGACCCCTATTAGAAGTTTCTTGAAAACTGTCAAAAGATTCTCTCAACCAAATTGCCTAAACTTCCTTTTAAACCCCTATCGGTTACCCTCCCCTACCTGATTCAAAACAGATTGTGCTTCTTTGAATTGGGTCATAAATGACTCAAAGAGCCCAAAGCTTATATTAGACCCATCCAAATGAACATTCAAAATTAAAATTCGGACCCAGGCCTTATCACAAATTAATTATAATAAAAAAATGCAACCAATTCGATCCTTGCTGATTACTGACTCTTACGAAAAATAAAACAAAGAAAGATAAAAATTAACAAAGCAGAATTGCCCAAGAGCCAAACATGAAACAAAGAACTTAATTCTAAAAAACCAAAACCAATCAAGCTAAACAACAAATTTGACCCTAACTTAAGCAAACAGGACGAAATCATTTTAATCAACACGAATTAGCTTAAAAAGAACTATTGAGTACAGAAAAATAGAAGAAACGATAAAGAAAAGCAAAAGAAGGGACTGAAGAGGAAGAGAGACAAAAGAAGAAGGATTTAATAGCAGAACGACTGAATAAGATGAGGAGGGATGGAGGAGATACCTTTAGTAATACAATTTCAAACCTTATCGCTTAAAGAAAACTAGAAGAGTTGACGAATTTCTTTCTTATTTTCTCTCGGACTCGAAACTAGACCGATTTGGTAAAGTTTTGGTAAAAATGGTAGTGGATTAAGGGTTGAGGGACGAGTGATGGTTGCATTGGTGAAATATGGGGTCAAACAGAAGTGGCTCTGCCATCAGAGAAGTTGTGGCAGCACTAGGGTTTTGCTCTTCAAATGAGTATTCGAGGGATTCCAAGGGGTTTTGAGGGAAATAGAGTGGAGGTCTGGAAAGAGGAGGGTGAGGCGGTGATTTGGTGTAAATCTGGCAGCGATTGGACACCGGCCACCGCCGTGGGCGATTTCCGCCGGGCGGCAGGCGGTGGATTAGGGCGGAGGAGATTGTTCTGAGAGTGGGGGTGATGAACAAGGTACTAGGTTTTTCGGACATTTTAATCGATTTGGGGGAACTGTTTAGGACCGAGAGGAGGCCAAATCAATGGTTCAGATGAATCGAAACGAAACGACGTCTTTTGGCTTGTTAATGAGTGAGGCCGGGTAATGGGGCGATTATGGGCTCTTTTGAACGGGTTTCAGGTGGGAAATGCTTGGGCCTGCGATTTAGAAGGAGACTGGCCGAAAAAATCTAATTCAAAGCTTAATTTCTTTTTTTTTTCATTTTCTAATTTCTTTTTTTAATTCCAAAAATTTCTTCTAAAATTAAAATCTAAACTTCCATCTTAAAACTTAATTAACCTAAAACAACCTATATGATAATTATCCAACTAACACATAAAAGTAATTAAAAGAAACACTACTCAAAACCAAAAATTAAATTTAAAGAGTGCAAAATGATTATTTTTTGTGATTTTCCTTTTTTATAAAATAACGTAATTACTAAAAAATTATAAAATGCAAAATTAACTCCTAAATGCACATGCAACATATTTTTTGTATTTTTTTACTAATTAAAATGCTTAAACAAAAATGCGAACAATTAACAGAAAATACTACGACAATCCACAAAATTGCAAACACTCAAAGAATTTATTTTGTTTTAAATTTATGGGAGTAATTCATATAGGGAAAAAATCACGTGCTCACAACTGCCCCTCTTTGCTCGAAAACACGCAGAGTTTTTGGGCAAAGATAAGTGAGTGGATACGAGCAATTTTTGCCCGTTTGAATACTATGTGCAAAGCATTTTTGAAAGATTTGACCGCGCCCTGCTTCTGAGGCTGCCTACATATCTTTGGATAAAAAGGAATCAGGTCAGTGTAGTTCAGGAAGGTCTGGTAGCTGGGACAACCATGAAGCCGTGATTTCACTATTACTACTGCTGCTGCTACTGCTTACTAAACCCCTTATTACACCGTGTCAAAAATGAAAGGAAACTAGACTAGACTATGACCTATACATTACAAAAATCCTATCTATATCTTCAAACTTGCTCTTGCTATTGTTGTTGACTTGTATTCTCCCGGTAGAATTCCTTTGTTGTCGACATGAATTATAATCTGAGATGTTTTCCCTTTATCCAAGTGGACGCCTGACTATCGAACTGTATTTTGAGATGTTGCCCTTTCTCCAGGTGGACGCCTCATTGCTAAACTTCAATTGCATTCCCATGCTCTCCAGGCTGGCTCCTGATTGCTGTACTTCAAATGTATTCCCATGCTCTCCAGGCGGGCTCCTGATTACTGAACTTGAATGTATTACCATGCTCTCCAGGCGGGCTCCTTACTACTAAACTAGAATGTATTCCCATGCTCTCCAGGCGGACTTCTGACTACTAAACTTGAATGTGTTCCCATGCTCTTCAGGCGGGCTCTTGACTGCTGACTTGAAACGTATTCCCATGCCCTCCAAGCGGGCTCCAGACTGCTAAACCTGAAATGTATTATCATGCTCTCTAGGGGGACTCCAGACTGCTAAACTTGAAATGTATTTCCATGCTCTCTATGTGGGCTCCTGACTTGAAAATTTGAATGTATTCCCATGCTCTCCTGGCGGGCTCCTGACTGCTAAACTTGAATATATTCTCATGCTCTCTAGGCGGGCTCCTGACTGCTGACTTGATACGTATTCCCATGCTCTCTAGGCGGGCTCGTGAATACTAAAATTGAAATGTATTCCCATGCTCTCCAGGCTGGCTCCTGACTGCTAAAATTGAATTGTATTCCCATGCTCTCGAGGTGGGCTCCTGACTTCCAAACTTGAAATGTATTCCCATGCTCTCCAGGAGGGCTCCTCACTTCAAACCTTGAAATGTATTCCCATGCTCTCCAGGCGGGCTCCTGCCTGCTAAACTTGAAATGCATTCCCATGCTCTCCAGGCGGGCTCCTGACTTCAAAACTTTAAATGTATTCCCATGCTCTCCAAACAGGCTCCTGACTGCTAAACTTGAAATGTATTCTCATGCTCTCCAGGCAGGCTCCTGACTTCAAAACTTGAAATGTATTCCCATGCTCTCTAGTCGGGCTCCTCACTGCCAAACTTGAAATGTATTCCCATGCTCTCCAGGCGGGCTTCTCACTTCAAAACATGAAATGTATTCCCATGCTCTCCAGGCGGGCTCCTGACTGCTAAACTTGAAATGTATTCCCTTGCTCTCCAGGCGGGCTCCTGACTTCAAAACTTGAATGTATTCCCATTCTCTCTAGGCGGGCTCCTGACTGCTAAACTTGAAATGTATTCCCATGCTCTCCAGGCGGACTCCTGACTTCAAAACTTGAAAGGTATTCCCTTGCTCTCCGGGCGGGCTCCTGACTTCAAACTTTGAAATGTATTCCCATGCTCTGCAGGCGGGCTCCTGACTGCTAAACTTGAAATGTATTTCCATGCTCTCCCGGCGGGCTCCTGACTTCTAAACTTGAAATGTATTCCCTTGCTCTCCAGGCGGGCTCCTGACTGCTAAACTTGAAATGTATTCCCGTGCTCTCCAGGTGGGCTCCTGACTGCTAAACTTGAAATGTATTCCCATGCTCTCCAGGCGGGTTCCTGACTTCAAAACGTAAAATGTATTCCCATGCTCTCCAGGCGGGCTCCTGATTTCAACAAAAATAGACAAAACAAAGAAAATTTTCTACCTCAGTTTGGTAGTTGGACACATACGTGAGTGTTAAGCTAATTTTTTTTACCAACTATAACTAAGAATTTGAAAGCTAAATCCTATTATCCAGGGAGGTCCTAACAACTCTTAATTGAACGACAATTATAAACCCAAGTTATATCTTCTAAAGGTATTACTTCCGCTAAGTCCTATTATCTAAGCAGATCTTAAAACTACATCTTATTATCCAGGAAGGTCCTAAAAATCGAAATCAAGTCTTATCTAAAAAAAATGATTTTATGACTGAATTATACTACCCTACAACAGAATTTACGCTACATCTTGTTATCTAATGTAAATCTTAAAGCTAGGTCCCATTATCCAGAAGGGTCCTGACAATTCCTAATTGAATCCTATCTTAAACATGCAAACTTTGAAGCCAACTTATATTCCTTTGGGGTGTATTTATGCTAAATTATGCAACTCGTGATTGTTTTGAATATTAAATTAGGTCCCATTTTCTAGGAGGGTCCTGAAAGTTTACGGTCAATCCTGTTTTGGTGCTTGCTCTTTCTCCTGTGGAGAGTTTCTCTGAAACAAACGAAATTTTCTGCCCCTGTTTCAATCAAAGAAAAGTCTTGTCAGTTTAAAAATATGGTGGTTGCTTTATGGCCTTAACTTTGAGGGTGATTTCTCCTTCACTTCCCATGATAACCAATTTCCACTTGAAGACCTTGCTTGTTTATTGGCTAACCACTTTCTCTTTCACCCTTATCACAGAAGATACCTCTTCTCCATTCAAGCCCAATATCCTCTATTAGTTACATTGCTCTTGAACTGACATTTACCAACCTTTGTGTCTCACATGAACCCCAAAGCATGTTGATCGCCACCCACTCCATGAGTATGTTGTTCTTCCCTATATTAAACCACTAGTCCCTAACCTTGAGGTCTATTGCTCCTTCACTTGCCATGATAGCTTTGATTTCCACTTGAAGACCTTACTTGTCACTAGTCAACCACCTTTTTGTCAATCCTACCATAGAAAATACCTTTGATCCGTTCACCAAACACCCAACATCTTGTTGCATTGTTCATGAATTAATATCTGCCAAACCTTCGTGTTTCACAAGATTCCCAGAGCATGTTGACTGTTACCAACTCAGTGTGCTTGATGTTATTTCCTGACTTATGACGCTTTGATATGCTAGCCAGATCCCGTTTTGTTCAATTGGAAAGCTGGTGGCAAATTTTGAAGTCATTTCTTACTTGTTATGACCAAACAAACTCAAGAGGAGAAAGTAAACAAGACAAAAGGAACAGAGTAGAAGACAATGGAAAGAGATGATTCCTAACAAGAAAAACACAAAGTAGAAACCTATCGGATGTGGATACCAAATTTAATGACTATGACATTCACCTGCGACCTATTCTGTTAAGCAAATCTGATGCTTAGCTCTTGTCGTACCTTTTGCCGTGAAACTGGGCTTCCATGCTTCGCTTATCCGATCTGATTCACAATCCTTATTCGACTTGTAGTGCCCGAAGGGTTTTCACTATCAAGCCTCTCTCATTTTGTTCTTTCTCTCTACTTACAATCATCTCAAGGTGCCCATAAAGGTTTTCACTAATAAGACTCTCCCATTTTTTATTTCTCTCAGCTTTCATCGCCTTACGGTGCCCTTGAGAGTTTTCAACAATAAGACCCTCTCATTTTCCATTTTCCCTATTTGGATCGGAGTGTTTCCCCTGATATGATTCACCTCTACTCTCTTGACTTGGCATCTCTCGAAGACTGATCGGAAGGTCTTTCTTTGGACCATAATGTAGGCTTTTGGATGGGGTTAGAAAGAAAGGGTAAAAAAGGCTCAAAACAATTCAAACGGGTTCAAGATTACAACTTTTGGAATCAGATTTCTTACAACAACCACAACTTATGCCCCAGTTTCTTTCTTGGGGACTTTTGGATTTTTATTTTGGTGTGACTGAACCCCAAAGAGAGGCTGCCTACGTATCCTTTCGGAATCAAGTCGAACGTAGTTCATGTCATAGAAATTACCTTCTTTTGTGTTTTTCTTTCCTTTGTTTTCCTTTTTCTTTTCTTTTTTCTTTTCTTTCTTCTTTTCACTTTTTGTTGTTTTGTTGTTTTTGTTTTTATTTTATTTTTTTTTCTTCTCTTTTTCTTTTTTTTTCATTCATCATTTTTTTCTTCTTTCTCTTCTCTCTCTTTTCATTCTTTTTCTTTTCTTCTTTTTTTTAAACTTATTTTCCATGCTTGTGTTTCTGATTTTTGCTAATGATTTTGAAAGAGGAGTATGAAAGAAAATAAATAAGGCTCAAAAGGGGTAACGAAGGGTAAGGTATTTAGATAGTAGAACAAAATGCCTTCGTCGTTCCAATCTTCAAAACATGCCAAGTACAAACAACACAAGTTTAATACAAAATTGACCAGTAAGTTTGAGATACATAACAACACGAATTTATGCAATACAACCTGTGCTATAGCTCTTTATGGCAAAAAGAAGAAAAAATTTCCAACAAGTAATTCAGCCAGGGACATGTTTCAATCACCAGACTCAAACAAACCTTGCTACCATACAAGCACGATTTAACGAAAGTATTTCTTAGAGGAAGCAATCAGAAAACAATAAGATTTACTTCTCTTTGTCAATCAAGCACATGGAGTGTAAAATATATAGGTACACCTAGTAGAGATTCATAACAACAAACACTTAGAGCTAATAAGAAGCAAACACCATAACGAAAGCTCAGTCACGTAATACCAACAGCTACATTTAACGGCTAAACTAAGGCAGATATTATCTAACATATGATGTTCTGAACTCATATTCGAATTACATATTATAGCTTGAAGGACAGTAGAAAAAATTCTTTAAATAAAATGAAACAAACAAATAAGCTAATCTACGACCCAAATTGTTGAAGAATATGACTCAAAAGCTCCAGATTTCCATTTTTTGATTCCAAATCAACCTTACATTTAGAGCGAATGCAGAAATGTACCTGAAATTGAAAGAACAAAGAAATAAAGAGGGATCAGCAGTATTAACAACAAGGATAAACAATAGCAACAACAGTATAGCCCAGCAAACCAGAAAGTGAACCAACAGACCAATTTTTAAACCAGCAGATAAGATACAATGATCCAAACACTAATTTCTGTCACTCAATGGACCAGCAGACCTCAAGACAAACTCGACTTTAACAATCTTAACACCAGCTAACCAGAAAATTGCTTTAGCACCAACAAAACCTCAAAAATCACCAAAAGGAAATCGATTAAACAACATTGTTGTAAAGTTTCTGAGCCCTTTGTATTTTTTTCAAAATTTTTTGGCTCTTGAAGTCTATGAAACAGTAGAATTTATGCAACTTTATATTTTTTTCCTGGATTTCAGCTCTTAAAATCTATAAAACAGTAAAATTTATGCAGCTTTGTATTTTTCCCGGATTTTCAGCTCTTGAAATCTGCCTTGAAAGGCAAGTTTTGGATGTCTTTATAGGCAAGGAAGGTAGGGCACCTTCCAGGTTTTAATTTTGCATTTTAGTCCTTCTCTTTGTGACTTGGTGCCCAAGTTAAAACTAAAATTTACTAGCAGACCCCTGCTAGAAGTTTCTTAAAACTATCAAAAGATTTCCTCAACCAATTTGCCTAAACTACCCTTTAAACCCCTATCAATTACCCTCCCCAACCTGATCCAAAACAGCCTGTGCTTCTTTGAATTGGGTCATAATTGACTCAAAGAGCCCAAAGCTTATATTAGACCTATCCAAATGAACATTCAAAATTCATATTCGGACCTAGGCCTTATCACAAATTAATTATAGTAAAAAAAATGCAACCAATTCGATCCTTGCTGATTACTGACTCTTACAAAAAATAAAACAAAGAAAGACAAAAATAAACAAAGCATAATTGCCCAAGATCCAACCATGAAACAAAGAACTTAATTCTAAAAAACCAACACCAATCAGGCTAAACAATGAATTTGACCCTAACTTAAGCAAACAGGATGAAATCATTTTAATCAACACGAATTAGCTTAAAAAGAACTACTGAGTACAGAAAAATAGAAGAAAAGACAAAGAAAAGCAAAAGACGGGACTGAAGGGGAAGAGAAACAAAAGAAGAAGGATTTAATAGTAGAATGATTGAATAAGACGAGGAAGGATGGAGGAGATACCTTTAGTAATACCCATTTCAAACCTTATCGCTCAAAGAAAACTGGAAGATTGTCGAATTTATTTCTTCTTTGCTCTCAGACTCGAAACTAGACCGATTTGGTGAGGTTTTGGGAAAAATGATGGTGGAGTAAGGGTTGAGGGAAGGGTGATGGTTGCATGGGTGAAATATGGGGTCAAATAGAGGTGGCGCCGCCACCGGAAAAGTTATGGCGACGCTAGGGTTTTGCTCTTCAAATGAGTATTCGAGGGATTCCAGGGGGTTTTGAGGGAAATAGAGCGGAGGCCTGGAAAGAGGAGGGTGAGGCGATGATTTGCTGTAAATCTGGTGGCGATTGGACGTCAGCCGCCGTCGTGGGCAATTTCCGGTGGGCGGCAGGCAGTGGCTTAGGGCGAAGGAGATTGTTCTGAGAGTGGGGGTGATGAACAAGGTACTAGGTTTTTCGGACATTTTAATCGATTTGGGGGAACTGTTTAGGACCGTTAGATGAGGCCAAATCAATTGCTCAAATGAAACGAAATGAAACGATATTGTTTGGCCCGTTAATAAGTGAGGCCGGGTAATGGGGCGGGTATGGGCTATTTTGAACGGGTTTCGGTCGGGG
>MU723324.1:46897-73731 GCA_026770625.1 Nicotiana glauca
GGGGGGGGGGGGGGGGGGGAATGCTTGGGCCTGAGATTTAGAAGGAGACTGGCCCAAAAAAAACTAATTCAAAGCTTAAGTGCTTCTCTCTTTTTTTTTATTTTCTAATTTCTTTTTTTTTTTTAATTCCAAAAATTTCTTCTAAAATAAAAATATAAACTTTCATCTGAAAACTTAATTAACCTAAAACAACTTACATGATAATTATTCAAATTAACACATAAAACTAATTAAAAGAGAAACTACTCAAAATCAAAAATTAAATTTAAAGAGTGAAAAATAACTATTTTTTGTGACTTTTCGTTTTTATAGAATAACTTAATTACTAAACAATAAATCCTAAATTCACATGCAACACATTTTTTGTATTTTTTTACTAATTAAAATGCTCGAACAAAAATGCGAACAATTAACAAAAAATACTACGACAATCCACAAAATTGCAAACACTAAAAGAAATTATTTTGTTTAAATTTATGGGAGTAATTCGTTGAGGGAAAAAATCACGTGCTCACACGTCGCAACTTCTTCCAAATCCTAAACGAAGGAAGATTTCCAGTTCTCTTATGTGTGACACCACTGATATGCCCAACTTCAATTTATGTTCATTTTCGCTGGGTAGTACACAAAGGACTGGTTCAAAAGGTAATTCTGCTACTATTTTTTTGGTGAAGAGAGAAAAGAATGTCGTGAACAGTAGGGAGTTGGTCAAGTATCTACCACGATGGCTATGGATTTCCCCCCTGCCGCTGAACAAAAGCAGTTAGTTGTGACGAAACAGCAGGAAGAGCAAGCAAAAGGAAAACCAGATAAAAAGGGGAAATGATTTGTATGGAGAGTTATTTGGTTGTGATCTCCTTACATAATTCATAAACAAAAGCAAAAGGGGCAAGATTGGAAAGTAGGAAAGACTACACGAAGGTGTCCCTTCCATTATGTTAATCAAGATAGTGGATTGATGCAAAGATTTACAGAGTGATTGGAGATGGATGCCAGTAAATACGATTCCAATCCATTCAGATTAGCTGGAATTGATATTCCAAAATCATTCTTTATCGAGCTTATGGATCCTAACTCCGATCTTGCAGATGAAGTAAGTTATTAAGTTTGTTTTTTGAATTGGTTTTCAACTGTATTTCCCAAAACTTCAGCTTATTTTTATAGCAAAGCACTAGCAACTTCAGCAAGCAGTAGCAGCAGCAACAGTAAAGAAATCACAGCTCCTGGTAGTCCCAGCTACCAAAACTTCCCAAACTACACTTACCTGATTCCTTTTTAGCCAATGATATTTAGGCAAACTCTGAAGTAGGGTGCGGTCAAATCTTTCGAAAATGCTTCGCACGAAGTACTAAAACGGGCGAAAATCGCTCGTCGAAACTCAATTATCTTTGCCCGAAAACTCTTTGTGTTTCCGAGCAAAGAGGGGCAGCTGTGAGCACGTGATTTTTGCCCTATATGAATTACTCCCATAAATTCAAAAAAAATAATTGTTTGTTTTTCTTTTAATATTTTTAGTTTTGTGGATTTTCATGGCATTTTCTGTTAATTATTTACATTTGTATGTGCATGTTTATTTTATTAATGGAAAAATATAAAAATATACGGGCATTTGTATTTAGGATTTGATTTGACATTTTAAAGATTGATTAGTAGTTATTCATTTTATAAAAAAGAAAAGAAAAAATGGTTTAATTTGCACCTTTAATTTTAACTTTTAATTTATTTTAATTAATTGTGATAGTTAATATTCAGAGTGAATTATTATTTTTGTAAGCTAATGTGGTTTTATGATTTAATTTAGGGTTTACTTTCAATTTTGAAAATAAAAAAGAGAGAAAATTGGAATTTAGAATAATGAAAGAAAGAAAAAGAGAAAAAAGAGAAGAGCAAGTAAGTTGGGCCAGCCTTCGTTTATTCTACCCAGGCCCAAGTTTTTCCCCTCCCATACCCGTCCAACAGCCTACGACCCAGCCCTAAACCCGTCCAAACCCTTCCAAATTAGGCCCAGATCCAGCCCACTTCTGCACACCCCACTAAATGACCTCATTTGGGTTGTCTCCAAATCATGGCCATCCGTTCATTTCATCCAACGGTCAAAATTTGCTCCCTCAATTACATTAATATGTCCGAACAACCTTAAACCTAAGTCCAAACAACCCCCCTTCCTATCGTCTCCCTCATACCTCCCCTTCATTAGAGACAAACCCTAGCCGCCACCCTAAATTTCCCATCACCACTACTACCGGCGGCGCTGACCCCACACGCCACCAAAATAACACCCCTGAACTCCCGTCTTACCCTCATTCCAAAAATCCCCTTTATTTCCCTCGAATATTGGTGAAGCCTCTCGAATCTGGATTTAAAGGGTCAACCTTAGAAATCCTAAGGTCCAAATCTATGAGCCTATAAATGGTTTTAGACTGTAGTGACCCTTATTCATGTGTTTGCATATGAAAACACATGATTAAAGGTTAATCCAGTCCAGAATCTGAAGAAGCCCCTCAAGAATTGTTTGAGTCGGCTCAACTTGGTTTTTTTATGTATTATCTTTGGTCATTGTTCTTCCTGTTTATTTAAGTTTTCTTCTGCGAATCTGTTTCTTCCCCCTTCTTTTGAACTCGTTTGCTTTCCCGGTTTTAGAACATCATTTACATGCATGCTAGCTTGAGAGAAATTTTCTTTTATTTGATTAAGTATAAAAAAAAGTCTATTAATATTTTTAATATCACTTTCATTAGTCATTTGTTTGGTAGTGGATTTTCCAAAATGACTCGAATTATTTTTATGTTCTACATGTTGATTTTTTTTTTCTACTTGGTCTGATTTTATTTTGGGTTTTTGAGTGGAATTCAGCCCAGGGTCCATTTGACCCATACCCGTTTGGACTGATTTGGAACAAGCCTCGGGCTCTTTGAGTCATTTATGACCCAATTCAAGATGCCCGTTTTGTTTTTGAGACCAAGCCTGTTTGGTCTAGGGTAATTAACAGAGCTATTTGAGGGTAATATTGGTAGTCTAGAATCAGAGAATCTTTGGCAACAGAAATTAGAAGCCCCTAGAAGCTTCTAGTAGGGGGTTTTAATTGGAATTTCAGAATTATAGTAGTTAACTTGGAAAGCAAGTCAATAAATGGAAGGTATCTGAGCTAAAATTAGAATTTTAAGAGGGACCTAAGGGGTAAAATAATTTCTGAAGCTTGCCCTACCCAATTGCCTATAAAGGCATTAGGTACTTGCCTTACAAGTCAGGTTTTGAGAGCTAAGAGCTAAAAATTCCAGAAAATAATAGGGCTGCCCTGTTTTTACTGTTTCACTGAATTATGTGGGAGATTTCTAAAAAATTTTTCCTATTATTAAAGCATTTTTGGGTATCTGGTTAGTTGAAATGAGGTGAAATCAGGTCTATTTTGGGTTTCTGATTCAGTGTTGTGTTTGAATTTGGTTTTCTGAACTATTTTGTGTCATTCTGGGTCCATAAACGGTTGAGAACTGTTGATTACTGCTCTGTATTTGCTGATCTCTTACCTTTTCCTTTGTTTCTTCTACATCCATGTACATGCTCTGAAATTGTATAATATTATGTTCAAAGTTGAAGATTGAAGTAGAATTAGAATTTTGAAGTTTAACACGTACTTGTTTGTTCACAACTCTAGTTTTATTTCTTGGATATATGCGTCCTTCAGTTGTATGTCTGTACTAGTTGAATTTTCTCATGTGTAGCCAATTATTCATCAGATGTTACATGTTCACTTTAGGATCTAATTGGTTACGTTAAAAAGTAATGGACTCTGAAATATTTGGGAATTTATGGGTGTGATCTAAGTGAGTCAACAATTGGACTCAATGTTTGATTGTGTAGATTGATTAGTGAGGAAAGTATGAGAATTGCTTCCTGTAGTATGGTTCATTAGCAATATGGCATGCTTATTATGTTTAAATAATGTAGGTTTCATAGGATATTTAGTTGATTAGTGTTTCAAGAAGTGGTCAGTTTATTTCTTTTTTCTTCTGCCAGTTATATCTGGACGTGCAGTTAATGAAATTTGAAGTTTCTTAGTATATTGATTATTAGGTGGTGATGAATTTTTACCCAGTCATGTTTAAGTGAAAAGGTTCGTCTGCTTTATTATGGGTTCAATGCTGGGCCTTAGGATCCTCAACTTTGTTCCACACAGAGCTTGGGCTTGCTCATTGAGCCCAGCATCTCATTTATTTAGTTTGTTGGACTGTTGTGGTAGTTTTTGGACCCAAAGATAGTTGAATGTTAATATGTGAAGTTTAGTTGGTTGATTCGTGTTTAATCAATTGAATTCAGAATTAGTTGGATTATTTCGATCTCCTGCTCCTAGATAGTTTAATTAATTGTCTTTTAATTGGTGGTATACAAATGTTTGGGGTTCTGAGAATTGGGCTTAATATTGGCCCGACTGGTGAAAGATCAGGATAACCTAGCAGCCCGCTTCACTTGATCAGAGTTTCCATCATTAAGATATCAGGCTTATTGTGAGCCTAAATCTAAGGGCGGCTGTGGTTGAAATTTGGGGCCTATGTCATTTTGGATAAATCCAGTCTTTTGGTTAAATACTACCACCAGCCTAATTCTTTTCTTTAATTAAACGACCTCTTTCTTCTTTAGACAGTTTTCTTTGAGTTAGTTTGCGTATTAGCATAAAGTATAATCTAGTTTTCTTAAATGTTTAAGTGATTAGTTCCTTTTAGATAGTTGAGGTGCACCATGTCGAACAAAAATGACAAATGCATGGCTATTGTGTTTATATAAAATTAATTAATATTCGTAGCAAGCCTTTAGGGCCGTTTAAAATACGATTGTGGTTGCGTATACGTTCGCGTAACATGACCATAATCCTAAAATTAATCTGCAATATGCGTTCGCACAACTTCGATCAAACTTTTCTTAATAATAAAATGGGTTGCGGGCTTTTAATTAATGTTAGTTTACATAGTTTGAGGAGCGCCATCCTCCATTAAATCACATATGGCCCTCTTATTAATTTCATAACCAAGATGTAAAAATAATTAATATTTCGTAGAATATCCTTTAGGGCTGCTTAAAATACTAGTGTGATTGTGTATGCGTCCGTGTAACACAATTATGCTTCTAAAAAAAATCGGAGCATGCGTTCGCGTAACTTCGGCCCAAACTTTCTTAATAATAATAAAGCGTTATTGATCGTGGACACGTTCGCGTGACATGATTTTTGACACGCCAAACAAAGCGGGTATACGTACGCGTAACCCATTCCAAGATAATATTTCTTATTAAAAGCGGTGAAAGAAGTAAATGCACGTAGGTTATAAATCAGTAATTAAATAATTTCATAAGCCAAGTATTATCAAAGCGACCGTGCTAGAACCACGGAACATAGGAGTGCCTAACACCTTCTCCCGGGTTAAAGGAATTCCTTATCCGAATTTCTGATTCACAGATTGTATACAGAGTCATTCTTTTCCTCGATTCGAGATTCAGACCGGTGACTTGGGACACCATAAATCTCCCAAGTGGCGACTCTAATTTTTAAATAAACGAATCCAATTTCGATTGTCACTTAAATTGGAAAAACTCCCTTTATTATACCCTCTTCCTGGGGTGTAGTAGAAAAAAGGAGGTGTGACAATAAGTATTAAACTAGGAATATGTGGGATAAGCTTACCTGAAGATGCTAGGTGGAAGTCTTCTCTCAAAATCTCTTAAAATCGCATATGGAGGAGTGAAAAGTCTCAAAAATAGCTAAAAAGTTGTATTAAATGAAGCTCACTGCTTCAGTGATTTTCGCATCTGCAGTTAGGAGACCGCATTTGTGATCCCGCTTCTACGGTCTTGAAGCCGCTTCTATGGCTTAGGAGTCGCTTCTATGGTTTGGGCCTGGCCTACCTTGGCCGCATCTGCAATAGGCGGACCGTTTTTGCTGTCTCGCACCTGCGGTCAACGAACCGCAGGTGCGGTTATGACAGAAGCAGATGTTTCAGCACTACTCAACATTTCCAACTTCACTTGAGCCTCGTTTGATTGACGCTCGGGGCTTCTAGGCCCCGCCCGAACATATCGACAATTCCGAAATCATGAAATGGACCTACCCAAACCTTCGGAACACCCAAAACAACGATAAATGTAACAATCACCCCGTAAAACCAATTAAATAAAACTTATCAACTTCAAGTTTTTAATTTTTCCTCTAACGTGCCGAAACGCACTTAAATTACTCAGATTGAAACCAAATTTTGCAGGCAAGCATTGAATGTTATATCGGACCTGTACCGGGCTCCGAAACCAACATACGAGCCCGATACCCATGTGATCAATCACTAATTAGTTTCTTTAAATCCTTAAAGTTTCAGATTAACAATTTGTAATAAAAATTCATTACTCGGGCTAGGGACCTCGAAATTTTATTCAGGGCATACACCCAGGTCCCACATTTTCCTACGGACCCTCCGGGACCGTCAAACACGCATCCAAGTCCGTTAGCTCAAAATGTTGACCAAAGTGAAACTTAGCTTTTTACGAAAATTCTAAGGAATCAAATGAGCATATTTCAACCCAAATTCTTCAAAATCCCGAAACAACCATCCTTGCAGGTTGTAAATTAGATAAAGAAAGCACGAGAAGTTTTATTTGGGGGAACAGGGTTCTAAAATCAAAACGATCGATCGGGTCGTTACATTTTTCACCTTTTAAACAAACGTTCATCCTCTAATGGGCAGAGAAAACTACCTGAGGTGCCGAATAAGTGTGGATATTTGCTCCGCATGTCCTCCTCGGACTCCAGGTCGCTTCCTCGACTAGTTGGCCCCTCCACTGGACCTTCACCGCTGAAATCCTCTTGGATCTTAACTGGCAATCCTGTCCATCAACAATGGCAACTGGCTCTTCCTCATAACCCAAACTCTCATCCAACTGAATAGTAGTGTAGTCCAACACGTGGGACAAGTCAGCATGATACCTCTAGAGCATGGACACGTGGAAAACTGGATGAACTCCCGATAAGTTGGGGGGTAGAGCAAGCTCGTAGGAAACCTCCCCAACTCGCCTCAAAACCTCAAATTGGCCAACGAATCTTGGGCTAAACTTGCCCTTCTTCCTGAACCTCATAATTCCCTTCATTGGCGAGACTTTCAAAAGGACCTTCTTGCCAACCATGAATAATACATCATGTGCCTTCAGATCTGTATAACTCTTCTGTCTGGACTGAGCTGTGCGAAGCCTTTCTTGAAACAACTTCACCTTATCCAAGGCATCTCTCACCAAGTCTGTGTCTTATAACTTAGCCTTATCAAGCTCAAACCACCCAATAGGAGAACGACACCGCTGCCCATACAATGCCTCAAATGGAGCCATCTCGATGCTATAATGGTAGCCATTGTTATAAGCAAACTCTGCCAAAGGTAAGAACTGACCCTACTGCCCTCCAAAGTCAATCCCACATGCTCTAAGCATGTCCTCCAAGATCTGAATTGTCCGCTTCGACTGCCCGTCCGTTTTGTGGATGAAAGGTTCTAAACTCCACACGGGTCCCTAACTCACCCTGAACCGCTCTCCAGAAATGAGAAGTGGACTGAGGGCCTCTATCTGATATAATGGAAACATGCACACTATGCAATCAGACAATCTTCCGAATGTAAATCTAAGCGAACCCCTCCAAAGTGTAAGTAGTCACAACCGGTATAAAGTGTGCCGACTTGGTCAACCTATCCACAATGACCCACACTGCATCAAACTTCCGCAAGTTCTGGGGCAACCCAACTACGAAATTCATATTAATGCACTCCAGCTTCCACTCTGGTATAGGAATTTGCTGAAGTAGGCTGCCCGGCCTCTGGTGCTCGTACTTGACCTACTGGCAATTCAAACACCTAGCCACATACTCCACTATGTCTTTCTTTATCCTCTACCACCAGTAATGTTGCATCAAATCACGATACATTTTGTAGTACCTGGATGAATGGAATACCGCAAATTGTGAATCTCCTCCAGGATCTTCTCCCTCAGACCATCAACATTAGGAACACATAAGCTACCCTGGAGTCGTAGAACGCCATCCTCTCTAATAGAAACCTCCTTGGCACTACCCTGCAGCACTGTCTCTATAAGAACCACCAAGTGGGGATCATCTAACTGTCGGGCCTTGATCTGTCCCAATAACGAAGACTGAGCAACCACACATGCAAGGACTCGGCTGAGCTCCGAAATATCTAGCCTCACAAGTCTGTTAGCCAAGGACTAAATGTCTAAATCTAGTGGACTCTCCCCTGATGGAATGAATGCCAAGCTACCATACTCTCTGCCTTCTTGCTTAAGGCATCCATGACCACATTTGCTTTGCCCGGATGATAAAGAATGGTGATGCCATAATCTTTCAGTAACTCAAGCCACCTACGCTGCCTAAAATTGAGGTCCCTCTACTAGAACAAATGTTGCAAGCTACGATGATTAGTATAAACCTCACATGACACCCCATACAGATAATGCCTCCATATCTTGAGAGCATGAACAATCGCGGCCAACTCTAAATCGTGCACAGGATAATTCTTCTCACAAATATTCAGCTAGCGCGAAGCATAGGAGATAACTCGACCTCCTACATCAATACACACATCTATCTAAATATACCGTATATATCCCTGAACCGAAAGGCAACACAAGAATTGGTGCTGTATTCAAGGCTGTCTTGAGCTTCTGAAAGCTCGCCTGACATTCATCGAACCAATTGAAAGGAGCACCCTTCTGGGTCAATCTAGTCAGAGGTGATGCAATAGATGAAAAGACCTACACAAATCGCTGTAATAGCCTGCTAGTCCCAAGAAGCTCCTGATCTCGGTCACCGAAGTAGGACGTGGCCAACTCTGAACTGTCTCAATCTTCTTGGGGTCCATTTTAATGCCCTTTCCTGACACAATATGCCCCAAGAATGCCACTGACTCTAGCTATAACTCACACTTGGAGAACATAGCATATAGCTTCTGCCCTTGCAATGTCTGAAGCACTACCCTCAAATGCTGCTCGTGCTCACCTAGGCTACAAGAGTATATCGAGATGTCATCAATGAAGACAATAACAAAAGAATCAATATAAGGCATGACCACTCCATTCATCAAGTCCATAAATTCTATTGGGGCATTAGTCAAGCCAAAGGACATCACCAAAAACTCATAATGGCCATACATAGTTTGGAATGCAGTCTTCGGAACATCCGATTCTCGAATCTTCAACTGATAGTACCCCAAACTTAAGTCGGTCTTAGAGAACATCCTAACACCCTGCATCTGGTCGAACAAATCATCAATGCGTGGCAACAAGTACTTATTCTTGATGGTAATCTTGTTCAACTGGCGGTAGTTAATGCACATCCGCATAGTCCGATCCTTCTTCTTCACAAATAACACTGGTGCGCCCCAAGGTGAAACACTGGGCCTAAAAAACCCTTTTTCTAATAACTCCTCAAACTGCTCCTTAAACTCTTTCAACTCCTTCAGAGCCATACGATATCACGGTACGGTGGCATGCTAGGTTGGTTGCCTGGAGCAAAATCAATACAGAAATCAATATCACGGTACGGTGGCATGCTAGGAAGATCAGTAGGAAACACATTGGCGAACTCCCAAACTACTGGAACTGAATCAATCGTCTGAGACTCTACGGTGGTTTCACGAACATATGCCAAATACGCCAAACACCCCTTCTCGACCATTTGCCGAGCCTTCAAGAAGGAGATAACTCGGCTAGATGTATCAATTGTGGAGCCTTCCCACTCCAACCCTGGCAACCTTGGCATCGCTAAAGTAACAGTTGTGGCATGGCTATCTAGGATGGCATAATATAGAGATAACCAATCCATGCAACCAGGGTGACCTCAAAATGGATCATATCAAGCAACATGAGATTTGATCTCGTCTCAAAACCATACAATATGACCACACAAGACGAGTAGATCCGATCAACAACCACAGAATTGCCCACAGGACTGGACACATTAATAGGAGTGCCCAAGGGCTCAAGAGAAATAACCAGGAAACGACCAAATAGAGATGACACATATGAATAGGTATACCCTGGATCAAACAATACCGAAGCATCTATGCTGCAAATGGAAATAATACCTGTGATGACGGCATTTGAGGCTAATACATCTGGCCTAGCTGGAATGGCATAGAATCTGGCTGGAGCGCCGGTTGGCTGGCCTCCACCTGACTAAACAGCAGCTGGCTGACCTCTCCCTGCCTGACCTCCACCTCTAGGATAGCCCCTACCAGTCTGTGCTCCACCTCTAGGTGGCAGGGCAGCCGGTGCTAAGATCATAGGCTACTGACCCTACTGTACTGCCTTGCCCTGAAGCCTGGGGCAGTATCTCCTCATATGACCAAGGTCTCCACACTTGAAACAACCCCGCAGTGCGGCGACCTACTACCCTGATAACTGACCCTGATGGTCTGTAGTCCCACTAGAAAAATCCGGAATAGCTGGTGGACGGCATGAACTCTCCGGCATAGCACTCAAATAAGAATCAGAAGAACCCTGAGGACCTGAATACCCACCGGAGAAACCCTGAATTGCTAGTGGTCGGTAAGAACTCTCTAGTATTGCACTAAAATAGGGACACGCTGGAGCACCCCGAGCAGGTAGTGGTGCTGAATATGGGGACCTGTTGAACTGTCCCCTGCAAAACTAACCTCTACCCCTAGCCAGGGAACCTCTGAACTCTCTGGAGTATCTAGCCCTCTTATCCTGCTACATCTGCTCCCTACCTCTCAGACAGTAGCACTCTATCCTCCAAGCAATCTCTATTACTAACTGATAAGGAGTCCCCATCTCCACCTCTCAGGCCATGTTGGCCCTGATGCTAGAATGCAACCCTGCAACAAACCTCTGCACCCTCTCTGCGTCAGTAGGAAGTATCTGTGACAACCCAAAGGGTCATCACCTGTATTCTACTCACTCTATACTTTTAAGGCCGTGAAAAACCTCACTTGTGGGTTGCCTCGACTTGTGTGCGTAGTTTGAGCATGTAGCCGAAAAGTTTAAATGTGAAATTTTAAGAAAGATAATAAATTTTGATGTTTTAACTGATTAAGCTTGACTCCAGTCAACGTTTAGGGCAAACGGACCCGAACTCATGATTCGACAGTCCCGGAGGGTCTTTAGAAAAATATGAGACTTAGATGTGTGATCGGAATCAAATTTTAAGGTCCCAAGTCCGAGAAATAGATTTTTATGTGAAATTGTTTTCTGAAAAATATTTAAAGAATTGGAAAGTGTTAATTGCTTAGAAGACTGTGCCATTGGGCTCATATTTTGGTTCCGACACCCGGCACAAATCTTATATATGGTTTAAATGATAGCTGTAAAGTTTGGTTAAAGTTGGACGACATTTGACATGTTTTGAGCTAGAAATCATAAACATGATGCTTTGTGAAATTGGAAAAGAAATCATGGGTATTGAGACCCGAATTGATGAAATATGATATTATTGGGACGATTTGATGGCATGGATGTGTCTATAGTATGTTTTTGAGATTATATGTATGTTTGGTTTGGAGCCACGAGGGCTCGGGTGAGTTTTGAGTAGGTCCCGAGAGGGTCTTACACTTAAAAGTATCAGATGTTGCAGGTCCAGGTGTTGCAGGCCCCCAGTGCAGCCTCGGTAATTTTCGCATGTTCGGTGCTGGAAGCCGCGCGGCCACGTGGCTAGGTTCAAAGGGCCAGTAAATTTCAGGTAAACCAGCATGGCCGCGTACCAAATCAGTGCGGTCTGCGCTGGGTAAGTTCAGAGAGTCATTTTCTTCCTTTTTTCGTCACGGCTGCGGTGCATTTTTGTGTGGCCCGCGCCAACCTTAAGTAAAGTATATAAAGTCGGGATTTTCAGTCATTTTTCACTTTTTCAAAACCCAAAACATAAGAGGCGATTTTCCAAACGATTCTCTTTCTCCAAAACGATTGTTAAGTGATTTCTAACTTAGTTTCTTCACTCCTTAACATCTTTAAACATAATTTCAACCTCAAAAAAAAGATTTTAATGGGGAGATTTGGAAATTTAGGGTAGAGCCTAGGTTTCTAAAATTGGGGGTTTTAGACCTCAATTTGAGGAACGATTCCAAAATAACTTATATATCTGAGCTCATTAGAGAATGGGTAATCGGGCTTTGGTTCGAAACTCGGGTTTTGACCACCTGGGACGGTGGGCATTTTGGGAATTTTATGAACAAACTTTGGGAGATTAATTTTTCATGCATTTGAATTGATTCAATTTTTAGCATTTGTTAATTCATTCAAGTAATTTGTGACTAGATTCGAGTAGTTTGATGGTGAATTCGAGGGGTAAAGCTATTCTAGAGGAGCGAGTTGAGTTTGGAGCATTCAAGGTAAGTGTTTGATCTAACTTTGGCTTGAGGGAATATGATTAGAGTGTTGTTTTCTAATTGCAAAATGTTGAGTACGGTGTATAGGCATGGTGACGAGTATCTATGCACTAGTGTCTAGCATGATTGTGGGTCCTTGTTTGTAGTCATTCTGATATTGTTGTGACTCTTCCATGTTAATTAATGATTTCTATGTAATGTGAAGAATATGGGGACAAATTATGAATGGTGAATTCTTTGGAGAGTTGGCTTGAATGACAAAAAGACTATTGAGTAAGAAATGAAAGAAACAGAAATAGATATGATAAATCCCTTGCTTGAATGGTTTGTGTATATTAATTATCTCCCTTGCCGAGATGTGAAGGTTATTGTTGATGCTCCCCTTGCCCGGGTCTAGCTGTTTACTTGTGCTTTCTCTTACGGGGACATTCTTATTATTTGTTTATCCCCTCGCCCCATTTAGTTGTGATTGTTGCCTGGGTGAGGAAGAGTGATTATGCACAAAGGGCCATTCGGTGCCATGTTTTGAATATTTATACACGAAGGGTCATTCCGTGCCATATTATGAATATTTATGGATGAAGGATCATTCTGTGCCATGCTTTGAATATTTATGCACGAAGGGTCATTCCGTGCTGTGTTTTGATCGGTAATGCACGGAGGAATATTTCGTGCCCCAAAATGAGAATTGAGGTGATGAAAATCATGAAGGGTAATACCGTGCACTTTATTTGACTGTTTCGGTGAGAACGAGAGTGAAAGCACGAAAGGTGGTGCCGTGCAATTGTTGATTATCTTGCCTTTCCCTTATAGTTGTTATTGTATAGTTTCATTTCTCTATCTATTGATTTAATATCTGAACTGCAACCCCCCAAAGCATGCTCCCTTCCCTCTTAACTGTGTAAGTTTGGTATATTTTCTTTCTATTGCATATATCTGTAAAGGTTTGTTTGGTAGTCCTGTCTAGCCTCGTCACTACTTCGCTGGGGTTATGCCAGACACTTACCATCACATGGGGTCGATTTTGCTGATGCTACACTTCTGTGCTCTTCAGCGCAGATCTCGATACCGGAGCAGCTTTTGGACCACAGCAGTAGTTGAGTGAGAGTTGTCTTCAGTCCAGGAACTTTCGAGGGTGGGAAATCTGGGTCGTGACAAGTTGGTATCCGAGCACTAGGTTACATAGGTCTCACTACTCATGGACAAGCTTGGTAGAGTCCGAGGGATCGGTACGAAGACGTCTGTATTTATCCCCTAGAGGCTACGGAGTTAGGAAAATTCCACTTTTGTTCCTTCTTGTCGTGCGATTTTGTCTCTCAAATACTGATTGTACTTCTACTCTGTTCTCTCGCACATGGCGAGAACACGTGCTTCTTCTTCTACCGCACAGCAGCTCGAACTCCAGCAGCAGCTCCTACGAGGGTGAGGCCGAGGCTGAGCTGCAGGCCGAGGCAGGGGCAGAGCTCAGCCCCGGGCAGCAGTCCCAGAGGTGGAGCCTCATATTCATTATGATGAGGAGATTCCAGCCCCAGCAGCTCCGGTGGGCCCAGCTCAGGTCCCAGGAGGATTCATGGTCACCCCAGACCTTTAGGATGCCTTGGTCAGACTAGCAGGCTTTACAGAAAGCGTCACTAGAGTGGGTTTGCTTCCAGTAGCCCCAGCCACTTCACAGGCTAGAGGAGGAATTCAGACTCCTACTACATGTACTCCAGAGCAGGTAGCACCTCAGGCTCAGGTTCCCATAGTTCAGCCGATGGTGGCAGTTCAACCGGGTATTGCAGCTCAGACTGGTGACAGAGCGGCTATGTCCGCGGATGCTTTATGGAGGTTTGATAGATTTACCAAGCTCTTCACCACCACCTTCAGCGTTGCTTCTACAGAGGACCTACATGATTTCTTGTTGAGCTGCCATGAGGTTCTCCGGACCATGGGTATTGTAAAGACAAACGGGGTTGACTTTGCCACCTTTCGTCTAGCGGGATCCGACAAGACTTGGTGGAAGGACTACTATTTGTCTATGATAGCAGGGTTGCCATCACTGACTTGGGATAAGTTTGCGGAGTTATTTTTGGAGAAGTTTCTCCCAGTTACTCAGTGAGAGGCTCTTTGAAGGCAATTCGAGTGCCTCCAATAGGGCACTATGACAATTATGCAGTTTGAGACACGTTTTATTGATCTAGTATGCCATTCTATTATCATATACCCACCGAGAGAGAGAGAGAGGGTGCGGAGATTCAACAATGGGTTGATTTAGTCTATCTGTCTCCAGAGGGCTATGGGAGCTAGTAGTGAGATTTCCTTTTAGGAGGTGGCCAATGCGGCCCGCAGAGTTGAGATGGCCCTTATTTGAGGAGGTGGTCATGTGTTGGATAAGAGGCCTCATCATTCTGGTAGGTTCAGTGGTACCTCGTCTGGAGGTAGGGATTCTTATGGTGGAGGCCATTTACCGAGGCCCTTTCAGTCAGCACTCCAAGTTTCTCATGGTACTCCAGGTAGTGGTAGTTCTCAACAGCATTTTTCTGATCAGCAGCCCATTAGTGCACCTCCACTTCAGAGCTTCCGAGGAGGACATTCAGGTTGATAGGGCCAGCAGTCTTAGCAATCGAGGGCTTGTTACGGTTATGGTGACCGAGGTCACATTGTCAGATTTTGCCCCCAAGCCTCGGGTAGCTCTCAGCAGCAGGGTCCTCGCCCCATGATTCAAGCGCCAGGTGATCCACAGCTTGCCCAGCCAGCTAGAGGCGGGGTAGGGATCATAGAGGTGGAGGTAGAGACCGTAGAGGTGGAGCTCGGACCGCTAGAGGCAGAGGTCAGCCAGTAGCTGATCATCCCAGAGACATGGCTCATGGAGGTGGGGCCCAGCCCCGGTGTTATGCTTTGCCAGCCAGGCCAGAGGCTGAGTCCTCAGATACTGTTATTACAGGTACTATTCTGGTCTGCTATAGAGATGCTTCAGTACTATTTGACCTCAGGTCTACATATTCATATGTGTCATCCTATTTTGCACCCTACCTAGTTATGCCCAGTAATGCTTTGGGTATTCCTGTTTATGTACCTACATCGGTGGGTGATTCTATAGTGGTCAACCGAGTTCATCATTCCTGTGTGGTAGTGTTTGAGGGTCTAGAGACCCGTGTTGATTTATTTCTCTTAGACATGGTAGATTTCGATGTTATATTAGGGATGTATTGGTTTTTCCCATATCATGCTATATTAGATTGTCATGCCAAGACCGTGACCCTAGCTTTGCCAGACTTGCCCCGTCTAAAGTGGAGAGGGACCCCAGGTCATGCCACCCGCAGTGTTATTTCCTATGTGATAGCTCGACGCATGTTGGAGAAGGGGTGTTTAGCTTACTTGGCGTATGTTCACAATTCTAGTACAGAGGTCCCTTCTATTGATTTCGTTCCTATTGTTCGGGAGTTCCCCGAGGATTTCCCTTCAAACCTACCAGGTATGCCGCCCGACAGGGATATTGATTCCTATATTGATCTGGCTCTGGGCACGCAGCCCATTTCCATTTCGCCGTATTGCATGGCCCCGCCAGAGTTGAAGGAGCTAAAGGACCGATTGCAGGACTTGTTGGAAAAGGGTTTCATTAGACCTAGTGTTTCTCCTTGGGTGCGTCACTGTTATTTGTGAAGAAAAAGGATGGTTCGATGAGGATGTGCATTGATTACCGATAATTGAATAAAGTGACTATCAAGAATAAGTATTTGTTGTCGAGGATTGACGATTTGTTTGACCAGCTTCAGGGTGCGAGGGTATTCTCAAATATAGACTTGAGATCAGGCTACCACCAATTGAGGATTAGGGCATCCGATGTCCCTAAGACATCATTCTGCACCCAGTATGGGCACTATGAGTTTTTGGTCATGTCATTTGGGCTGACCAATGCCCCAGCAGTATTCATGGAGTTGATGAACCGGGTATTCAGGCCATACGTGGACTTGTTCATGATAGTCTTTATTGATGATATTTTGGTGTACTCCCACAGCCAGGAGGAGAACGAGCAGTACCTCAGAGTAGTTCTTCAGACTTTGAAGGATAGCCCGTTATATGCTAAGTTCTCGAAGTGCGAGTTTTGGTTGAGTTCGATTGCATTTCTAGGCCACGTTATATCAGGAGAGGGTATTCAAGCCGTACGTGGACTTTCACATGATAGTCTTTATTGATGATATTTTGGTGTACTCCCACAGCTAGGAGGAGCACGCGCAACACCTCAGAGTAGTTCTTCAGACTTTTGAAGTATAGCCCGTTATATGCTAATTTCTCGAAGTGCGAGTTCTGGTTGAGTTTGATTGCATTTCTGGGTCACATTATATCAGGAGAGGGTATTCAGGTGGGCCCGAAGAAGATAGATACTGTCCAGAACTGTGCTAGACCAGCTTCAGCAATAGAGATTCGGAGTTTCTTGGGGTTAGCAGGTTACTACCGTCGGTTTGTGGAGGGATTTTCATCCATCGCAGCACCGATGACCAGATTGACCTAGAAGGGTGCTCAGTTTAGATGGTCGGATAAGTGTGAGGCGAGCTTTCAGAAGCTAAAGATGGCTCTGACTACGGCGCCCGTGTTGGTTTTGCCCACAGGTTCATGGCCTTATACCATCTATTGTGATGCTTCCCGCATTGGTCTTGGCGCAGTGTTGATGTAGAATGGCAAGGTTATAGCTTATGCTTCGAGCTAGCTGAAAATCCACGAGAAGAACTATCCGGTGCATGATTTAGAGTTGGCAGCCATTGTTCATGCCTTAAAGATAGATTTGGAGGCATTATTTATATGGTGTGACATGTGAGGTGTACACGTATCACAAGAGTCTTCAGTATCTGTTCAAGCAGAAGGAGTTGAATGTGAGGCATAAGAGATGGTTGGAGCTGTTGAAAGATTATGATGTTACTATTTATATCACCCCGAAAAGGCCAATATGGAGGCCGATGCATTAAGCAGGAAGTCCGCCAGCATGGGTAGTCTTGATTATATTCCGTTCAGCCAGAGACCGCTTGCTTTGGATATTCAGGCCTTGGCCAATCGATTTGTGAGGTTAGACATTTCTGAGCCTATCAGGGTATTAGCTTGCACGGTCGCTCGTTCATCATTATTGGAGCGTATCCATGATCGGCGGTTTGATGACCCCCATTTGTATGTCCTGAGAGACACGGTGTAGCGGGGAGGTGCCACGAAGGTGACCTTAGACCGTGATGGTTTTTTGAGATTACAGGGGCGAGTTTGTGTGCCCACTGTTGATGGGATTCGAGAGTCGATCTTAGCGGAGGCCCATAGTTCCCGGTATTCTATTTACCCAGGCGCCTCGAAGATGTATCAGCACTTGCGGCAACATTATTGGTGGCGTAGGATAAAGAAAGATACTGTCGCATATGTGGCATGATGTTTGAACTATCAGCAGGTTAAGTATGAGCATCAGAGACATGGTGGTTTGTTTAAGAGGATTGAGCTTCCCGAGTGAAAGTGGGAGAGGATTACCATGGACTTCTTTAGAGGACTTCCGTTGACTTGAAAGAAGTTCGATGCGATATGGGTTATTGTTGATAGTCTGACCAAGTTAGCACATTTCATCCCCGTGGCAGTCTCCTACTCATCCGAGAGGTTTGCCGAGATTTATATTCAGGAGATTGTTCGCCTTCATGGTGTGCCGGTATCTATCATTTTGGATCGGGGTACGTAGTTTACCTCGCAATTCTGGAGAGCAGTTCAGCGAGAGTTGGGCACCCAAGTTGAGTTGAGTACATCATTTCATACGAGAGGACTATCCATATATTGGAGGATATGCTCTGAGCCTGTGTCATTGATTTTGGAGGCTCGTGTGACCAGTTTTTGCCCTTAGTAGATTTCGCCTACAACAACAGCTACCAGTCCAGCATTCAGATGGCTCCATATGAGGTGTTGTATAGTAGGCGATGTCGATCTCCAGTGGGATGGTTTAAGCCGGAAGAGGCTCGGTTGTTGGGGTACATATTTAGTTCAGGAGGCCTTAGATAAGGTCAAGATCATTCAGGAGAGGCTTTGTTCAGCTCAGTCTAGGCAGAAGACCTATGCAGACCGTAAGGTCTGAGTTGTAGCTTTCATGGTTAGTGAGCAGGTTTTGCTCCGAGTGTCGCCTATGAAGGGCATGATGAGGTTCGTGAAGAAGGGCAAGCTTAGCCCTAGATTTATTGGCCCATTTGAGATTCTTGACTGACTGGGAGATGTGGCTTATAGGCTTGTATTGCCACCCAGCTTATCAGCTGTGCATCTAGTTTTCCACATGTCTATGCTTCATAGGTATCACGGCGATCCCACCCATGTGTTAGACTTCAGTACTGTCCAATTGGACAAGGATCTGTCCTGTGAGGAGGAGCCGGCAGCCATTCTAGACCGACAGGTTCGATAGTTGAGGTCGAAGAGTTTTCCTTCAATGCCTGTCCAGTGGATAGGTCAACCTCTTGAGGCATCGACCTGGGAGTCCAAGTCTGATATGCGGAGCCGTTATCCTCATCTTTTCCCGGACTCATGTACTTCTTTCTTTTGTCTATTTGACGACAAATGGTTGTTTTAAAGTTGGAGAATGTGACGACCCAAAGGGTCATCACCTGCGTTTCTACTCACTCTATACTTCTAAGGCCGTGAAAAACCTCACTTGGGGGTTGCCTCAACTTGTGTGCGCAGTCCGAGCGCATAGCCGGGAAGTTTAAATGTGAAATTGTGAGATGATAATAAATTTTGATGTTTTAACTGGTTAAACTTGACCCCAGTCAACTTTTTGGGAAAATAGACCCAGACTCATGATTCGACAGTCCCAGAGGGTCCGTAGAAAAGTATGAGAGTTGGGTGTGTGCCCGGAATCAAATTTCGAGGTCCCAAGTCCGAGAAATGAATTGTTATGTGAAATTGTTTTCTGAAAAATATTTAAAGAATTGGAAAGTGTTAATTGTTTAGAAGACTGTGTCGTCGGGCTCGTATTTTGGTTCCGATGCCCAACACAAATCTTATATATGGTTTAAATGATAGCTGTAAAGTTTTGTTAAAGTTGGACGTCATTTGACGTGTTTTGAGCTAGAAATCATAAAATTGATGCTTTGTGAAATTGGAAAAAAAATCATGGGTATTGAGACCCGAATTGATGAAATATGATGTTATTGGGACGATTTGATCGCACGGATGAGTCTGTAGTATGTTTTTGAGATTATATGTATGTTTGGTTTGGAGTCCCGAGGGCTCGGGTGAGTTTTGAGTAGGTCCCAAGAGGGTCTTAGACTTAAAAGTATCAGATGTTGCAGGTCTAGGTGTTGCAGGCCCCCAGCGCGGCCACGGTCATTTTCGCGTGGTCAGTGCTAGAAGCCATGCGGCCGCAGTGAATTTCTGTGCGGTCCGTGTGGCTAGGTTCAGAGGGACAGTAAATTTAAGGTCGACTAGTGCGGCCGCGCACCAAATTAGTGCGGTCCGCGCTGGGAGATTCAAAGAGTTGGTCGTGGGTCCATTTGACCAGCGCGGTCGCGCACCAAATTAGTGCGGTCCGCACTGGGTAAGTTCAGGGAGTCATTTTCTTCCCTTTCTCGTCGTGGCCGTTGTGCATTTTTGTGCGGTCCGCGCCAGCCTTCAGTAAAGTATATAAAGTTGGGATTTTCAGTCATTTTTCACTTTTTCAAAACCCAAAACACAATACACGATTTTCCAAATGATTCTCTTTCTTCAAAACGATTGGTAAGTGATTTCAAACTTATTTTATTCACTCTTTAAAATCTTTAAACATAAATTTCAACCTCTAAACAAAGATTTTGATGGGGAGATTTGGGAATTTAGGGTAGAGCCTAGGGTTTCTAAAATTGGGGTTTTAGACCTCAATTTTTTTAGGTCCGATTCTAAAATAACTTTTATATCTGAGTTCATGGGAGAATGGTTAATCGGGTTTTGGTTCGAACCTCGGGTTTTTACCACGTGGGCCCGGGGGCATTTTGGGAATTTTTGAACAAACTTTGGGAGATTCATTTTTCATGCATTTGAATTGATTCAAGTAGCATTAGTTAATTCATTCAAGTAATTTGTGACTAGATTCGAGCGGTTTGGTAATGAATTCGATGGGTAAAACTATTCTAGAGGAGTGAGTTGAGTTTGGAGTATTCGACGTAAGTGTTTGATCTTACTTTGGCTTGAGGGAATAGGATTAGAGTGTTGTTTTCTAATTGCTAAATGTTGAGTACGGTGTATAGGCATGGTGACGAGTGTCTATGCACCGATGTCTAGCATGACCGTGGGTCCTTGTTTGTACTCATTCTGATATTGTTGTGACTCTTCCATGTTAATTGATGATTTCTATGTAATGTGAAGAATATGGGGACAAATTATGAATGGTTAATTCTTTAGAGAGTTGGCTTGAATGATAAAAAGACTATTAAGTAAGAAATGAAAGAAATAGAAAGAGATATAATAAAACCCTTGCCGGAATGGTTTGTATATATTGATTATCTCCTTTGCCGGGATGTGAAGGTTATTGTTGATGCTTCCCATCCCGGGGTCTAACTATTTACTTGTGTTTTCCCTTGCCAGGACATTCTTATTATTTGTCTATCCCCTCGCCCCATTTTGTTGTGATTGTTGCCTGGGTGAGGAAGAGTGATTATGCATGAAGGGTCATTCCGTGCCATGTTTTGAATATTTATGCATGAAGGGTTATTCCGTGCCATGTTATGAATATTTACACACGAATGGTCATTTCGTGCCACGTTTTGAATATTTATACACGAAGGGTCATTTCGTGCTGTGTTTTGATCGGTAATGCATGGAGGAACATTTCGTGCCCTGAAATGAGAGTTGAGGTAAGAAAAAGCACGAAGGGTAATGCCGTGCACTTTATTTGACTGTTTCGGTGAGAACGAGAGTGAAAGCACGAAGGGCGGTGCCGTGCAACTGTTGATTATCTTGCCTTTCCCTTATAGTTGTTATTGTACAGTTTTATTTCTCTATCTGTTGATTTAATATTTGAACTGCAACCCCGCATAGCATGCTCCATTCCCTCTTAACTATGTAAGTTCGGTATATTTTCTTTCTGTTGCATATATCTGTACAGGTTTGTTTGGTAGTCCTGTCTAGCCTTGATATTACTTCGCCGGGATTAGGCCAGGCACTTACTAGCACATGGGGTCGGTTGTGCTGATGCTACACTTTTGTGATCTTCTGGCCAGATCTCGGTACCGGAGCAACTTTTGGACCACAGCAGTAGTTGAGTGGGAGCTGTCTTCAGTCCAGGAACTTTCGAGGTAGCCTAGCCAACGTCCGCAGGCCAGAGTTCCTTTCTGATTTATTCAGTTTGTTATCACTTGTATCAAAACAAAAATTATTTTACTTTCTTCAAACTTTGTATGTAGCATTCTATAGACGTTCGTGAGTTAGTGACTCCAGTCTTGGGTAGAGGTTGAAGTTATATTTCCATATTTTGTTCTAGTTTAATTATATTTAAAACTTCCGCTTTATTTATAAAATGCTTCATTGTTGTTAATATTTTCGATGCTTGCTAAAAGAGGTAATTGATAATTGGCTTGACTAGCTCCTATTTGTAGGCGCCATCACGACTCCCGACGGTGGGAAATCCGGGTCATGATAGTATCACCAATGCATGGTAGGATAGCTCAGAAAATCTTACCTCATGATCAGTCACGGACATACTCAAACTGATATCGCAGCTCTTCCCTCTCGGAGGGTGGAATATACCTGTCCAGAAACAGCTGTGTGAACTGACTTAATTGATAGGAGGGAGAACCTGCTTGTCTACTAGAATATAAGACTGACTGCCACCGTCTACGGGCCCTGCCCTCTAGCTGAAAAGTAGTGATGTCAACCCTATAAGACTCTAATATCCTCATGTTGTGTAGTCTGTCCCTGCACCTATTAATGAAGTCCTGGGCATCCCCATGACTCTCACCCTCAAAGACATGAGGGTAAAGTCTAGTCCATCTATCCAACAACTTTTGGGGGTCACCATGCGCAACTGGTCTGGCTCGGGTATCATTGCAACAACTGGCTGAGCCCCCTTCAGTCGGTAGTGCACTTGTAGTCTGATACACTACAGTTGCATGACCATGAGCCTGAGCAGTAGGGGCCTGTGCTCCCCTTCCTGCCTGTAATGTAGCTAGATCTACTGGAAATAAGCCATCTTGAGTCATGTATCCACAAATCATAACATACGACCCATGACCTCCTGGAATCATGGTGCTGTCATAAAGTCCGCCGGGGTAGGCTCAACTACAAGCACCTCGCCCTGCTCCTCGATGATAGGATCTCACGCAGGATCCACTGGTGGTACTACTAGGATAGCTCTGGGATGCCCTCTTCCTTTACCTCCAGTTGATGCCCTCCCCCGACCTCTACCTCGGCCTCTCTCAATGCGCGGACCAGCCCCTCCCGGGTCTGGAAATCTAGTCGTGTGTGTCCCTACCATCTGTGAGAGAATAGAATAGGAAAATTTAGTATACCAACCATTGCACGATAGTAATGAATAAAGAGTAGTTTTGCTAACACCCTATATCGTCTAGAAGATAAATACAGATGTCTCCATATTGATCCGCAAGACTCTATTAGGTTTCCCATGACTTGTGAGACCTACATGAACCTAGTGCTTTAATACCATGTTGTCACGACCCATTTCCACAACGGATCGTGATGGAACCCAACACCACAGCCGGGCACGCCAACGCGGAAATATAAATAAGTTTTCATTTACCATTGCCAAATAAAATGCAACGATTTCTTAAATTAAAGTTAAAACAGAAAACGATCAGAAATAAGCCAAAAATAGTTATACAACCCCAAAATAAAAGTCTACTAATATGTGCCAAGACCTGGTGTCACAAGTATTAGGAAACTAGTAGAATGTACAAAAGAATAAACTATCCTACTGTCCGAGATAGAATAGACAACAAAAGTAAGGAAAGACTCCATCAAGCTGTTGAACGGAACAGGAAGGGAGCAGCTCACCGTGGAAGTCTCGGTCTATGAATTAGGGGCATGCACCAGACTGATAGCTAGATGTACCTGCCTCATATCCTATACAACTAAGTACATAAGTGTAGTATGAGGACATAAACAATATGTACCCAACAAGTATCTCATCTAATCTCGAAGAAGTAGAGACGAGAGGTCGACTTGACACTTACTAGGGTCAAATAATATAATAAAGTGTTATGCTAAGCATGGGGGTCACAAATAATCAACTGTTTGTAGCAAGAGGTAATAAGTCATGTTCTTAACAATTTTACAGTCAACCATTTACATTTCCCGTACTTAGCAGAACAGGTCATGGACAAGATTTCACATAGATATCATGCACATATTATGCCGAGGTCGATGGCCCGATCCAACAGAAAATAAACTGTGCACTGCCAGAGGGTCGAATGGCACGAACCATAGATGCATCTATTTCTACCGAGTCGATCGGAACGATCCACAAATATCAATTAATATCAAGAAAGCACATAAAGGCGCATTTATTTTCAAACAAATTCATACAAGTGTCCAACAAGTATATATATTCGCTTATATTCTTTCCCAAGTTCCTAGCATATCCTAAGTGATCACATTAGCAAGATAATATAGACAATTCACAATTATAGAATGATACGGGTCCTGGGCTACTCGGACAATTAACATAATAGTATCTATACAGGAACTCTTGTCACCTAGTGCGTACGTAGCTCCCGCATTTAGTAGCAAATAATTCAATTATTACACCTAATAGGAGAATTCCCTCTTACAAGGTTATAAAGGAGACTTACCTCGCTCCAAAGTGCACTTCCAATACCAAGAATGAGCCCAAACCCACAATTCGGAGTTGAACGATCCAAAACTAGTTAAATAAGGTAGGAACTAGTCAATATAAGCTCACAAGATCATATTCCAGCTATTTAAGCAACTTCCCAACCCTTACCACAAGTTTCCTAAAATCCAACCACGGGCCCATATGACCGGATTCCAAAAATTTTCAAAGGAAGTTGTTCTATATAACCTAAGGATCAATAATATATGATTTCTAATTCATTTCATAACAAATTTCATGATTAAATCTAACTTTTGTCAAAACCATGGGTTTTGCTCTAACCCCATGATTTTACCTTAATACTAGTGTTTAATCTACCTAAGACCCAAGTATTAAAATAGGAATAGGTGGGATAAGCTTACCTCAAGATGTTAGGTTGAAGTCTTCTCTCAAAAGCTCCCAAAATCGCCAATCGAGGAGTGAAAAGTCTCAAAAATGACTTAGAACTCGTATTAAATGAATCTCACTACTTCAGCGATTTATGCATCTGCGTTCAGGGGTTGCGATGCCTTATGCGGTCTTGAAACCACTTCTACGGCTTGGGAGCCACTTCTGCCGTTTGGGCCTGGTCTACCTTGGCCGCATCTGCGATAGGCGGACCGCTTCTACGGTCTCGCACCTACGGTCGACCAACCGCAGCTGCGGTTATGGCCGAAGCAGATGCTTCAGCACTTCTCAACATTTCCAACTTCACTCAACCTCGTTCGATTGACGCTCGGGGCTCCCGGGTAGGGGTGTCAATGGATATTTGAAAATCGACTAAACCGACCGAACCGTACCGCACCGAACCGACTTTAGGTTTCTTTTTAAGAAACCATAGGTTGTTATATGAATCTATAACTGCACTGATAATTAGGGTAGATTTTTTATTTTATAAAAGTAAACCGAAAAAAATCTGAACCTTACCGAATAAATTTTACATGTGAAAAATATATTTATTTGGTAAGTTTAAAAATAATAATGCATTAAATTTTCTTTGGGCCTTGGAACTATGAAAACTATTAAAGCCAACAAGTAATTAAATCAAAATATTAATTCGTAAAACCTATTATGTTACTTCTTCTTAAATTAAGTTATTTCAAGTATCTTTATTAGGAAGACACAAAGTATTCTAGCGATTATGAGTAGCAAACTACAATGTATTGAATATGTTTCCTTTCATATAATTCAATTTTATCGTTTTGAATATTTTATCTTCTATAGACTTTATTCTTGAGTCCCATCTTGGTATATCTTTCAACTCGTGGGATTTGTATTTTCTTTGCCTTTGTTTGATTTCTTTCACGGTGTTGTAGAATAGTTGATAGATCTATACTCTAACCATCTTTTTTTTATTCATCACCCTCTAAATAGTAAAAATGTCTAGTGCTTTTTTCTAAATCCTATAAAAGGATATATGTTATTGCATTCTACTTCTACTAGTGAATTTTACATGATATTTAAAAAAATACAGAAAATTAACCATATCGTACTGATACCGAAGAGAAACCGACATGATTGGGATGGTTTCGAAAATTCTAATTTTTGTTATACATAATAGAATAACCGAAAAAATGGAATGGTACAAATTTTAAAAAATAACCGTCCGAACCGGACATACCGACAAGTCTGAAATCATGAAACAGACCGACTCGACCTTCGGAATGCCCGAAACAATGCTATATCTAAGAATCACCCCCTAAAATCAATTGAATAAAACTTATGAACTTCAAGTTCTTAATTTTTTTTCTAACGAGCCGAAACGCACTTAAACTACTCGGATTGACACCAAAATTTACGGACAAGTCTTAAATGTTATATCTCACCTGTACTGGGCTCCGGAACTAACATACGAGCCTGATACCCATGTGATCAATCTTTAAATCCTTAAAATTTTAGATTAATAATTTTTAATAAAAATTCATTTCTTGGGCTTGGTACCTCGAAATTTGATTTCGGGCATACGCCTAGGTCCCATATTTTCCTACGGATCCTCCGGGACCATCAAAACAGGAATATGGGTCCGTTTGCTCAAAATGTTGACCAATGTCAAACTTAGCCTTTTAAAAAAATCCTAAGGAATCAAATGAGCATATTTCAACCCAAACTCTTCCAAATCCCCAATCAACCATCCCCTAGGTCGTAAATCAGATAAAGCAAGTGCAAAAAGTTTTATTTAGAGGGTCGTACATGGTGGTAAAGTAAGTGTCACGACCCAATCTCCATACCTGCACTGGTCGTGATGGCGCCTCTCGTGAAGACAAGGCCAACCAACTAACCCGATTCACTTCCTTTTTAAAATTATTTAAACATAAATGAGTAAAGTGATACAGTAATAATAATCAGGACTATAACCCCACACAACCTGACCGGGGTGTCACAAGTCACGAGCATATAGGAGGATCTTTATTACAATTTCAAAATCTATAATACGTGGAGTAAAATCTGGAAATCAAGAAGAAGAAGAAACTCGGTGCCGCGAACGTCGGCGGTCACCTTGCTTAGCTACGATAGCAATACCTTCAATCCGCTACTAACCCGCTACCGGGTGAACAATTCCTGTAACATCACGCGAGGTGCAGGGAGTAAAGTGAGTACTTCCAACTCAGTGGTAATAAGAGCGAATAATATCAGAGCGATAAGAAAACACGTATGAGCACTCCAAAATGCTATAAAAGACA
>MU723325.1:4904-20265 GCA_026770625.1 Nicotiana glauca
TATATATATATATATATATATATATATATATATATAAATAAATTCATATTCTAAGAGTGTTATTATTTTTGTAGTTTTCTTTTATTAAGATTAGACCTTAAAGAGATATTTATACTAAAATAGTATAGAAATTGAGTGTGGTAAAAAATTAGGTGTTCACAATTACTCCTTTGTTCTCTCTACAACAGTTCCGTGGATGCCTAATGCGATCCTCGACCTCGAGGATTGGGTTCGCAAACTAGCTGCTACTTCACCATATGACAAACACAAATGGAGGTACTTCTCGAAGGGCAAGTTGGAAGCAAAACATCACGGTACACATCATAATGTTTCTTTCCTCATTAAGAATATCTTCCTTTATGTGACCTGATTCCTTTATCGCAGGTAAGTTCTTCGAGATGAGGCCACCTCTTTCCAGGGAGGAAGCAGGATCTTCGACTACCAAGCCTAAGGAGGACAACAAGAGTAATAGGTCCTCGACGAGAGAGGACACCCAAAGCCAAATAGAGCCTGCTTGGAGGCGTAGGAGAAGTGTTGTTATCAATGTGGACGTTGACTCGGCCCACCAATTCATGGATGATATGGTGACGAGATGGAAGGTTCAATACTGGTGACTCAAACCGAAAAATCCTTCGAGGCTATCAAGCCTGCTGAGATCGGGGCCGCTATCCTCGAGGAAGGAACTTTAAAAGAAAAGGGGAATGAAGGCCCAACACCATCTGATTCGGCAACGACTTCTCAAACTTCTTGAAATACCCCAAAAGTAGCCGGTTTCGAAGCTCCTTTGTCTGAACAGAACGCCTCGGGTGATCTCCTCGACGCCATGACAACAGGTCAACCTTTGTCATTTCTGGAATTCTCAGAGGATACCATCAGGGATGCTCAAAACATGAAGATGTCCTAGCTCAACGGAATTTCAAGTGAAAACGCCCCCTTCCAGGTTACTTTGTCGTGGTCGATGAGGCCGACCTAGTGCATGCGAGCTCAATCTTCAAATAGGCTAAATGTCTTTGTTTAATTGTAAGTTTTAGCGACCCTCATATTTCTCCACTGTCATACTTTTCTTCTCCTGTCTAATTAATCATTCCTTTCTTTTGTGTAGGCCTTTGACAATTTTAAGACCGAATTGCGCCATTGTGAAGCCAAATTGCGTAGGGATTCGAGTGAGGAGAAAACACTTAGGCTTTTCCTTGACAAAAAAGAGGAAGAACTGAAACATCTCCGATCGGAGCTGACCGAAGCTCGTGAATACGAGAGTGAGCTAGAAAAGCAGGTGACCTCTTGTTGTGCCCCCTTTTTCCTCCGCAGAGAAGTCCGGGTTTTGACATTCATTCGGAACAAATAGTTTCCTTTTGGATTTGGGTATTCAAAGAGTCGCCACCTAATAAATTATGGTGCGTTCGGGCACATTGAGCAATTAAATTTTGGACTGGTTTACATTTACCATAAGGTAAGGGCTCTAAATAAGCTTGAGAGAAAAGTGTTAGGCACCCCTCGTGTTCCACAACGGTGGGTCCCGGCCGAACTTATACTTATGTAAATTAGTCCTTTTAACAAATAAACAGTTTTAACACGTACTTGCAAGTAAAGGCATGTTCTGACATTCTAAGCATATGTATGATTCAAGTAATGAAACAAGGGAAAAGGCTTGAACAAGTTACACATATATAAAGAAAAGTAAATTCATTTAAACAACAGGAGTTAGAAAAGAGGGGTCCTAGGTTGGTTAGCCTACAGGATCATACCCACACAATGCTCGGCAATCACTCCTCATCGAGGGGATACACGTGACATTAGCTCTTAGTCATCATATCCTTACTACCCTATTCCCTCCCCTTGGTCATAGCCTAAAGCGTTCTAGCAACCTTGAAAGATATCCTATGCGTGCACTACCCGTTCCTTCCTTGTGGCCCTGGAGGTATTTAGGGCCTTTAATTTAGGTGATTCTAGACCATCCTAAGGTACTTAAAGGATAAAAGTCTAGGCGTCAATCAAAAATAATTAGGACTGCATTAAGTAGGGAACAATTAAAGGCTCACACTTTACCTCCACAAACAGAATAAGTAAGTGCACGTCTCAAACAATAGTGTCAGTTATTTAAGAGAAAAACCTTAGAACATGATATCTAGGTGAGAAAAGAACATACCGTATTGAATTAGGACCAAAGTGTCAAAGACCTATTCAGGTTGCCTACTGATTTTAGACCTGTTGAATATGAGTAGTCACAGATAACAAAACATAGTTTTACAGTTTTAGAATTTTTAATCGCCCTATAGTCTTGCCTAAGCGTATAACAGTGATGTCCTATGAGCATGGTATCTATTATTGATTAGGCATGCAACAAATTGTAAGTAATTTTAACGGGCCATTTGGATCCTATAGGCATGCTTTCTACTAATGTTACTTAAGGCAACGTTGAAAACATATTAAAGAAATGAACAAATTAGTTAATTAAACCGATTCAAAGTCTAAAAATATGAGTTTAAAGTTTAAACTAAACTGGTTTTAGATCTTATAGGTATGGTTTCTAATTAAACATGAAGCAAACAGAATTTATTTGACCCCAACGAAATCTCTATAGGCACGATTGTTGATGCCCAATTTTTTTCCAAAATATTTTATAATTGCATATATACCTTCAAAATCATGCATGAATAGAAATTGGTATTTTTCTATATTTTTATTAATTTACCTAGCATTTTATTCCCAATAAATAATTACAAAATGAATACAAATGATTTTAAAAGCATCTCTTGATTTAATTTATTATTTATGGTCCTATTTAAACCAAATTATCTCATAATTAGCCAAATTGATACCTTTTGACTATAATTGCAATAACTTTGCAATTATAGCCCAATCATATGATTTTATACTACTTTTTGATCGAAAATTAATCATTTATATTTTTAAATACTAAGTAATCATTTTTAACTATTTTCATGCATAAAATTTATTTTTTACAATTATCAGCTATTTTTATAAATTATTTAATTTAATTTAATTAGGCATTTAACAAATAACCCCATTTTTATTTCAATTATAAACTAAATCAAACCAGCCCCAAATCCAATTTTCCTAACCCATTAAGCCCTTCACTAATAACCCCTCAAAACGACCTTCTATGAAACACATTCCCGTTCCTCTTTATTAAAATTTGTTAGCGTCCCCTTTCGAACTTCTCTTTCTTGTTAAAATTCTTTCATTCCTTTTCCCTTTTCAATATTTATTTCTCATCCTTTTTTCTAATCTTTTAATTAGCGAAAGTTAGCTCCCCTAATGTTTTAAAAGGTGGGAGTGTGATGTGAGGCGTTTTACCTCGGACGAGGAGAGGCGTAAGCTCTGAGATACGGGGCGTAAGTCCCACGGATCTTTAAATTTTACCAATTTCAAGAATTTTAAGATAGTATAAAATAAAAAATAGTTATAAAAATTACATTAAATCACAAAATTATAACAACTAATCTATTTAAAATACTTGTAAATTATAATTCGACTATGAATAATACGAAAAATATGACATATATCATAATATGCAAATTAGCTGCAACGTCGTTACAACTTAAACATCAAAAGTGCTGTATCTGATACGAAATATTATATGTATCTTTTAATGAGTAATGAATCTTGAAAAAATTTTGATATTATAATTTCATATTTTTTTTAAAATACTACTTTTATTTAATATGCTTTTAATTTGAAAGAGAATTTATATAAAAATATAATTCACAATTTAAATATGATTCTCTAGTATCATTTATTTTTAGGTTTCAACAAGTTAATAAAGTGACACATAATTCACCATACTATACCATGATAACTAATTATTTGTAAATAATTGTGCTAGCTAATACTGAGCTATTACATTAATAAATATTATATCTCGTAAACGTGAAAAATATAATATTTAGAAAAATAATTACAAAAAAATTATGGACTATTATACAATAAAGACATAACAAAAGTTAATAAATAAATACTTTTTAAATAAAAGATTTATTTCAAGTTTACTATCATAGCAGTCTTAATGGATAATGTCACACCTCCTTTTTACACACCTACCCCGGAGGATAATGTATAAGGAAATTTTTTCAATTAAAGTGAAATTATTCGAAATGAGATTATTTATTGATTTAGAGTCGCCACTTGGGAAAGGTTTGGATTCTGGTGTCCTAAGTCACCGGTTTATCTTGAATCCCAATCCGAGGAAAATATTTGACTTTCCAAGTGAAGTGTGCGAACCAGAAATTCTAAGCAAGGAATTCTGTTGACCCGAGGGAAGGTGTTAGGCACCCTCGGATCTCGTGGTTCTAGCACGGTCGCTTAAACTACTATAAATGGCTAAATATCTGATTTTAATACATGTTTTAATTTATAGTGCAACATTAAATTACTTACCGCTTTAAAGTTAATTTAGGAATTTACAACATTATTAAAATACGTCTCGAACCACGTCACATAAATACACCCATGGTTTTTGACATATTCTAACTTCGTTGAGATTTGGATTTGGGTCACATAAATGTGCACCCGATTTTAAGAAGGTAATATTGTTAAATGACGGCCCTAAAGCGACTAGCGTATTGTTAAATTTTCGAGAGGCCCTGAAATTCACTAAACGGCACGTCCTGAATTCTAAGTATTTTAATATAAGCATTTAAAGAGGGCCCCGCAATTTATGTATTTATTTGGAGAGCCTCGCCTCATTTTATTATTTAAAGGCCAACCTAAAGAAACTAAGGTTTTCTATTTAATTGTCTCTAAAAGACGAGAAAAGGCCCTAATTAATTAGCATTGCTCATGCATCATTATTCTTACTTAAAGTATTTAAAAGAAATGAATCTTAGCGCATTGGGCCTTCAAACCGACCCAAGAGAAAAATAGGGCAATTTGGCCTGATCTTTTATAAGGGAATGGCAATCATGGGCTCCTGTCTAAGCCCAATAGGATACAAGTCAAGCAATTTAGATTTCATATCAGTTTTTTGTTTCATGCAGCGTATGTAAACATAATTCAAATTAAACATGGGTAACATGACCGAAAATCTGGAATTGGCAAATGAATTCAAATCACTAAACCAAACGTAAATCAGTCATAATTTCATTTTAAACAATTCTGAGTATTTTAACGTCACTAAACTTTCTGAAAAGTAAAGCATTTCATGATCCAAACACAGTTTGAGCCGTTGAATTTTAAACGTCCTTAACTCAATTAAGTCCTGTCCAAGCTATTTTTACCATAGTTCCAAGTTAGCTATAACTCAAATCCATTGATATTTTGACTCCTGATTTCAATCTACCACATAATAACATAAACATCCACACTTCAATCAATCTTCTGAGATCTATTCGTTCAACACTTAGAATCCTAAAAGTTGACTAATATGCGAATTTAAACACATTGTCAGGAGGCAATCGATATGCCTCAATTGCCAACAACTGCTTAAACTTAAATCATTTACAGTCTACTTGAACAATAATCACAACAAGCCTACTCAGAACATTCAAACTGAAGCTATAAATGATGGTTCATGTAGTCCAAATTAATTATAACATTTTAACTACTAAAATAATATTTAACTAATATTAATTATGAAATCAAAATAACAAGCAAAGAATCATATGCTTTCCATTTCCACTTCTCCAATCAGAACTGCATCATCATGGTTTAGGACTTGTACCTGGAGATTGAAATAAAATGGAGAGAAATAGAGGTCAGCCAAGCAGAAACGCAGCAGCAGATGCAGTCTCAACAGCAAAATCAGCAACCAACAAACAAGTTTGGACTAATTGTGGCCCAGGAATGAGAACAAATGAACAACAACTACTGAAATAACCTAAAGCAGGCTTGATTGAATCCAAACACACTTCAAAATTGCTCCAAGAGCTTCAGAATCATACCAGCAACCAAAAACTTAAGCTAGAAGATACACCTCAACCACTAAACTCGAAATTAACCAAAATTTCCAATAGAACAGTTTTTTTTTTGAAGTTTTCTGTTATTTTTCTTTTGTTTTTTTTTACTTTTTTTTGGAAGAAATAAAGATCTAAGAGAAGTTGTTGAGCTTTAGGATTTCAGATTTGAATATTTGATTTTTAGATTCAAATTTCAAACCTTAAGCTTGCAGAAGATGTATATTTTTTGGGGAAATTTGGAGCTAGAACTGTTTTGGAATTTTTAGAGAGTGTGTGACTTTTTAATTTTCAAATCTCACTTGTGTTCTTATTCTCCTTATCCTCCTTTCTTTGGACTCAATGTCCCCTATTTATTCTAATTTTAATCCTCTTAAGTGGGCATTTAGTTAGTTCCTCTTCCACAATAATTCAACTTTTCATTTCTTAATTATCCATTAGTTTAGTGCCCCTTTTTGTTAAACAGATAGTTCAATTCAGCCCTTAAAACCAGCATTAGTGCAGTTCCCATTACCTCCATTATTTATATATTATATTCTATCTAGATTGACCCCTAAGCTTTTGCTAATTAACCCTTAAAATCCCTGTTGAATACCCCCTAAAATTACTTACCTAGGTCACAATTAGCCTGCCCTTTTGACTGGACCATGATTAATTATCAAAAACAAACCAACTATAATTAATTCACCTAAAACTAAACCTAAACTCATTAAGACTAGCTACTGAACTAGAGGGATTTCTGATTAACAACACTAAATTAAAATAATTAAAGACCACTAGTAACAACCATAAGGGAATACTGAATAACAAATTAAGACTAATCAAACCCAAACAAAGTCGATTAACACCTATTGAAGTACAAGATTGAACTAATATCCAAATACTAATCTGATAAAATCAACTAATAACTCAACTAGAATCTAGAATCAAACAAACTAAAATCTAAATGGACGAACAATTAAGCACAAATTAGAACACAAAATCAGAACAAAATCAAACAAAAATAAAAATTAACCTAGACATTAAACACTACGAGAACATAATCGATTCAAATAAGAATCGAATAATCAAAATTATACATAAATATTTAAACTAACAGAAACAAACCGAATCAGATTAGGACTAACCAAACTAAAAATCAAAATGGCACAGAAAAATAAAACAAGATTAACTAACAACAAGAGCACGAATTAAACTAACAAAAACCGAAACTTATGAGAACAATGAAAAAGAAATAATAAGATCGAGAAGAAAACTCACTGATTTTAGACTCCATAAGATCAATTCTCAATTAATGTTATGTGTTTATTTTTCAAAAAACAAACAAATATCATTAACTGAAAATCCCCTCGAATACTTGAAAACCCAAACAGACTTCTTCAGACCTTGAATTTACGATTCGTGGAATTCCACCTAGATTCGAAGGATTCCGGCTTGAAATTCGGACTGAGGAGGTCGAGGAAAGCTTGTGTGTGAATTTGGAGCTTTTTGGAAGAACTAGGGTTTTGGCCGAGATTTCGATTCAATATTCGAGCCATTTGGTGGGGATTCGAAGGAAATTGTTTTGGGGGTTGGAAAGAGGAGGAGAAGACGAATCTAGGGTGTTAATTTGGTGAGATTTGGTGACTGACCGCCGCCGTGGGCGATTTCCGACGGGTGGTCAGTGGTGGCCTGTTTTGGTCTTCTGCAGAGAAATGAGAGATGAAGGAGAGGGGGTGTGTTTGGTCTGGGGGGTAAGGGGTTTGGGTGCATTAAATTAGGAGTTAAGTTAGGGCCGTTGGATGATGAGGATCCAATGGCCAAGATTAATTACTTAATAAAACGGGATCGTTTTGGGCGGTTGGAGACTGGGTCGGTTCGGGAAATGGGTCGGGAGTGTTAAAACGGGTCTGGGACGTGATCTCGACCATTTGATCAAACTAATCGAACGGTCTTGATTAAATCATGTCCAAACGACGTCGTTTGGTCTTGCTGATGACGGACTGGACTAGGGACGGGGTTTGGCCTGGTTTTGGGTGTATTTGACTTGGGCTAGGGACTTTGGCCCAAATCTTACTTTTCCTCTTATATTTAATTCTTTTTCTTCTCTATTTATTCTTTCAAAAATTGAAACTAAAATCCTAATTAAATTATAAAAATCCAAATTCACTCTAAAAAATAATTATCATAAATAATTAAATATCAAATCAAAAAAGAAAATTACACCATTTTGACATTAAATACTAAAATGCAAAGCACGTTATTTTTTGTAATTTTTCCAATTTTATAAAACAACAATTTCCTTAATTAGAAAAATGTAAAAATCAAATGCTAAATACGAATGCCATATTTTTTTGTATTTTTTTTCTTAATTAAATGAAAATAAACGTGCACAGACAAATGTAAACAATTGACAGAAAATATCACAAAAATCCACAAAATTGCAAACAAGTGAAAAAATATTTTATTTTGAGTTCTTTGGGAGTAATTCGTGTGAGGCAAAAATTACGTGCTCACAGCTGCCCCTCTTTGCCCGTAAGCACGAAGAGTTTTCGTGCAAAGATAAAGAGAGCAGATACGAGCGATTTTATCCCGTTTGAGTACTCCGTGTGAAGCATTTTTTGAAAGATTTGACCGAACCTCTGCTTCAAAGGTTTCCTACATATCCTTGGCTGAAAAGGAATCAGGTTAATGTAGTTCGGGAAGTTTTGGTAGCTGGGACTACCAGGAAGCTGTGATTTTACTGCTGTTGCTGTCGTTTCTGCTTGCTGAGCTCCTTATTACACCAAAAAGAAAATCAAAGCTAAGCTAGCTATGCCTATCAACTATGAGTTACAAGATTCCTATCTATAAATCTCTTGAAGCTTGATCTTGGGTCTTAGCTGATTTTGCTAGTGCTGGTTCTTTCTTCAGCATTGAATCAAAGCGGGACATGCGAAGCTTGTGACTTCGATCAAATTTTTAGCAGTCCGCGTCTTGTCTACTTCAGCGTTTTGAATTCACTTCTTTTGTTCTTTTCTTCTCTTCTTTATTTCGGATTGAGACTTATTCTTTTGGTCATCTCGAATCTTGTTCCTCGAGATCAAACTTGCTCAGACACCAAAACAAATAAAACAAACAAAATTCTTCTGCCCTAGTTTTCACTAGGAAAATTTCGTGAGTTATTTGCAATAAAAATTTGAACTAATTTTTTTTAAGAATCGTATTTATCTATGATGGAACAAACGAGGGGATTGGAGGCCCTATGTCTAAAAGGCACAACTCAGGGATTGGAGCCCTAATATTGGCAAAAGGTAAAACGCTCAACTCAGGGATTGGAGCCCTAATATTGGCTAAAGCGAAAAATGGTCAACTCAGGGATTGGAGCCCTAATGTTGGCTAAGGGGAAAAATGCTCAACTCAGGGATTGGAGCCCTAATGTTGGCTAAAGGGAAAAATGCTCAACTTACAGATAGGAGCCCTAATGTTGGCTAAAGGAAAAATGCTCAACTCAGGGATTGTAGCCCTAATGTTGGCTAAGGGTAAAAACACTCAACTCAGGGATTGGAGCCCTAATGTTGGCTAAGGGTAAAATGCTCAACTCAGGGATTGGAGCGCTAATGTTGGCTAAGGGAAAAATGCTCAACTTAGGGATTGGAGCCCTAATGTTGGATAAAGGAAAAAATGCTCAACTCAGTGATTGGAGCCCTAATGTTGTCTAAAGGGAAAAACGCACAACTCAGGGATTGGAGCCCTAATGTTGGCTAAAGGGAAAAACGCTCAACTCAGGGATTGGAGCCCTAATGTCGGCTAAAGGAAAAAATGCTCAACTCAGGGATTGGAGCCCTAATGTAGGCTAAAGGAAAAAATGCTCAACTTAGGGATTGGAGTCCTAATGTCGGCTAAAGGGAAAAAATTGCTCAACTTAGGAATTGGAGCCCTAATGTCGGCTAAAGGGAAAAACAAACAACTCAAGGATTTGAGCCCTAATGTCGGCTAAAGGAAAAATGCACAACTCAGGGATTGGAGCCCTAATGTTGGCTAAAGGGAAAAATGCTCAACTTAGGGATTGGAGCCCTAATATTGGCTAAAGGAAAAAATGCTCAAATCAGGGATTGGAGCTCTAATGTAGGCTAAAGGGAAAAATCGCTCAACTCAGGGATTGGAGCCCTAATGTTGGCTAAAGGAAAAAATGCTCAACTCAGGGATTGGAGCCCTAATGTTGGCTAAAGGAAAAAATGCTCAACTCAGGGATTGGAGCCCTAATGTTGGCTACAGGGAAAAATGCTCAACTCAGGTATTGGAGCCCTAATGTTGGCTAAGGGTAAAATGCTCAACTCAGGGATTGGAGCCCTAATGTTGGCTAAAGGAAAAAAATGCTCAACTCAGGGATTGGAGTCCTAATGTTGGCTAAAGGAAAAAAATGCTTAACTCAGGGATTGGAGCCCTAATGTTGGCTAAAGGCGACTAAGGGATCGACGCCCTATGTCTAAAAGGCGCAACTTAGGGATTGGAGCCCTAATGTTGGCTAAAGGAAAAAACGCTCAACTCAGGGATTGAAGCCCTAATGTCACCTAAAGGAAAAAACGCTCAACTCAGGGATTGAAGCCCTAATGTTGGCTAAAGGGAAAAATCGCTCAACTCAGGGATTGGAGCCCTAATGTCGGTTAAAGGGAAAAATCGCTCAACTCAGGGATTGGAGCCCTAATGTCGGCTAAAGGGAAAAACGCACAACTCAGGGATTGGAGCCCTAATGTTGGCTAAAGGGAAAAATGCTCAACTCAGGAATTGGAGCCCTAATGTCAGCTAAAGGAAAAAAATGCTCAACTCAGGGATTGGAGCCCTAATGTCGGCTAAAGGGAAAAAATGCTCAACTCAGGGATTGGAGCCCTAATGTTGAGTAAAGGGAAAAATGCTCAACTCAGGGATTGGAGTCCTAATGTTGGATAAATGGAAAAATGCTCAACTCAGGAATTGGAGCCCTAATGTTGGCTAAGGGTAAAACGCTCAACTCAAGGATTGGAGCCCTAATGTTGGCTAAAGGAAAAAACGCTCAGCTCAGGGATTGGAGCCCTAATGTTAGCTAAAGGTGACTAGGGGATAGAGGCCCTATGTCTAAAAGGCGCAACTCAGGGATTGGAGCCCTAATGTTGGCTAAAAGGAAAAACGCTCAACTTAGGGTTTGGAGCCCTAAAGTTGGCTAACAAAGTACCAGGTTGGTATTGGAATTCTAAACTAACCTCTTTTGGGATTTTCTTCTTTTGTTATCTATTTTCTTTATTTTTGATAAAAAGCAGGAAAGAACTTGGAAGAAACTTCCCTTTTGCATTGATTATTTGCTGTAAAGCTGTTTCAGCACTTGCACATTTTTCTTTCTTTTGGTTGCACCTGCCTCTTGCACGGTTGCTTTGGATTGCACTTGTTTCAATTTTTCAAACAAAGAACAATTGTTAGTTTGAAAACGTTGTTGGTTTTGTGGCCTTGATTGTATTTGATCACTTTATCTCGGCCAAAAGATCTCAATTGCAACTGCTTGTTTCCCGGGGACCAATTTCATTCAGACCCTGAGAACCTCTGGTTTTTCCGGATTTTTCCATGACAGTTGGTCGGGAGAGCTCAAACTTTCGACTTTATTTTGCCTTCGTAGGCCTTTCCTTTCTGACTTTTTTTTTTCTTTTTTTCCCGAAGCATTGGGGAACTTTTGGCTCCTTAAACTTTGCTGCAACGGCTAGTCGCGTGGGACTTAACCTTTTCCAACTTTGTTTTGCCTTCGTAGGCCTTTTATTTCTTGCTTCTTTCTTCCAACTTCAAATTCAAAGCATTGGGGGTACCTTGACTTTTCAACTCTTTGCCGAGATGGTTAGCCACATGGGACTCAACCTTTTTTACTTCATTTGACTTTATAAGCACTTCGATTTGATTTTCTCCTTCCAAGAGTTTTCAATTCTGTAGCATCGGCCGACATGGCCAGTCGAGGTCGACTTGATGCACCTGCGGAGGCTAGATGCCTTTCTGCACATTGGCTCGCACCAAATGAGAACCCTGTAAATCAGTCTTGCCATCCTTTCTTTGTCTCAGTTTTGAAAGAATGTTAGACCGAAAGGGGTTCAATGAAAGCATACAATGGAATGTGGAATGAGTTTAAAATAAGAAGTTTCCTTTTCGGGAAAAGGAAAGAAGGACTTATCTGGAGTACATGCGGACTTCAATGAACATGACATGCCTTTTGGACTGAATGCCTGATCTGTGTAAACCGTCCGACTCTCAGAAATTCATCACCATTTCTTTTTGCCTCACAATCGAGAACCTTGCCAGGACTCTGTCGGTGCCGATAGCTGTGAGGACCCTCTTTTCGATCAGGGGCGTTCTTTGTGGGTTTTCACGAGCTGACCTCTCTCATTTATCTTCTCGCCTTGTAGTTCTCTTTATGAGTTTTCACTGACAAGACTCTCTCATTTTTCATTTCTCTGCTTACCATCGCCTTACGGTGCCCGTGTGGATTCTCACCAATAAGACTCTCTTATTTTATTTCTCTTATTTTGACTGTATCAGATCCAAGTAACTGTATTCTTTGATCCTTGAACACTCTCACCAATTGATCGGAAGGACTTGAACAAGGTTTGGGTAAAAAGGATTTGGATTGAGATACAACTTTGGAACCTTTCTGGCGAACCGTCGCCGAACCACTATAACTTTTGCCCCAGTTTCAACTTTGGAGGGGAATGTAGATTTTTATTTTAGTGTGACTGAATCCCAGAGAGAGGCTGCCTACATATCCTTTCAGAATCAAGTCAAACGTAGTTCAGGCAAATATTTGTTTTTGTTGTTTCTGTTTTGCTTCGTTTTCTCTTTCATTTTCCTTTCCTTTTCCTCTCTTTTTTCATTTCATTTTATTTTTCTTTTCTTCATTCTTTTTTTTGTATTTTTCTTTTTCTTCTATTTCATTTTTCATTTTTCAATTCTTTCTTTTTTTTTTTCTTCTTTTTTTTTTTTTTTTATGATACTTTCAGGTTCCAAAGAGGGTAGTCAAAGAATGGTAACCGGCTCAAAGGGTTTGCAAAGGGTTGATAGTGTTTGGGTAGCGAGAATGAAAGCCTTCGTCATCCCAACCGGAGAATATTAGAACTATATGGAGGATTAAACAAAGTACCTTTTGACTGTATTTGCATTGACAGTTGTTTCGGGGACATTTCTTCGATGTGTCCCAAGTAAAATGTACTCTTTTGGCAGTACTCTTATTGCAATGTATGGACCTTTCCAATCCGGGAACCAATTTTCCTTCAGTTGTTCCAACTCTATGTTTTATTTCCTTAAAATTTATCTTCATTGCGATCTAATCCTTGATTCATTATTTTGAGGTCTAACAGCATTTTAGAATCCGGGCATGAAGTCCGCAAGCATGTCATGTTATTGAAATCTGCATTTAACAGAACTGAAAAGAGAATAAGAAAGAAAAATGACAAGATTAAGAGAAGAGACATTCCTGGATAATGAAATATTAATTTCATTTTTTTTGATTTTTGATTTTTTTTTGAATTTTTTGAAGATAGAAGGGTTTACATAAAAAATTAAGACAATAAAGTAAAACATTTGGATCACACCCTAAGATAATCCGAATGCAGAAAGGATAGCAAGACTGGCTACCGAGACTCCCGTCTGATGGGGAACTTTCATGCTTGGCAACCATTTTTTGGCTTTTCTTCTATCTCGGCAATGGCTGCAATGGCCTTCAGTGCCGGATCAAATTCCTCATCTTTACAAGTCATTCCGACTATTGGCCTGTTGTTGTGGGCAGGCAACAGATTGTTCATAACATCAGGAGCTTCTTCATCCCGAAAAATGATTCTTTCAGCTTCAATCAAATCTTCAACTGCCCTTTTGAGGGTCCAACAGTCCTCTGTACTGTGTCCTACTGCTCCAGAGTGGTATTCACATCTAGCATCAGCTCGTTGTGAGGGGGACTCAGGGTTCGGCCGGTTTGGGGCCACTAGCTGCAATAGATCTAGCCTGATTAGCTTTTGGAACAAGCTTGAATACGATTCACCAATAGGGGTAAACTGATTCTTTCTGAACGGCTCTCTTGGGCGAGGATTGTATTGGGGAACATTTGGTTGAGGATTATATGAAGCTTAGTAAGGATGGTTATTTCTAAGAAGTGGAGCTCGGTTTTGTGGATAATGTTGTGGCAGCGTGTAAGATTGTGCGCTCATCACCGCATAGGGAGGCGGTGCCACGACATAAGCATCATCTTGAAGGGGATAATAGTGTGGTGGGACGATAGGAGGTACATATGGTTGGCTGAATGACCTGCGGGCCCCCCTCGAGCTTAACACCATCATGGATCCCTCTTCAAACCCATTTCTGTTCATCAAACCCTCCAAACCGTTCTAAGCAGCCTGTGATGTGGACTTAAAGGCAGCATGACTCAAGATTCGGCCCGTTTTTAAACCGTTTTCAAACATTTCCCCAATTTTGATAGCTCAGCGAACAACCTACCCACAACAGATATCATGTTCTGGAAGTAGTCAACCTCTTGGGCCTGCAGAAAGACCGTGACCATTTCGTCTTCGTCCATTTGAGGCTTTACCCTGGCGGCTTGCTCACGCCATTTGATAGCATATTCGCAGAAGCTTTCCGTGATATTCTTTTTCAAATTGGACAAAGTGTTTTTGTCGGGAGCGATGTGCACATTATACTGGAACTGACGGACAAAATCTCGAGCCATATCATTCCACACATGACAATGAGTAATTTCTTGATCCGTATACCACTCGGAAGCGATTCCGGTAAGGCTTTCCCCAAAATAAACCATTAGTAGCTCCTTCCTTCCACCAGCATCCCTCAACTGGTTACAGTATCATTTCAGATGAGCAACAGGGTCTCCGTGCCGTTGTACTTTTCAAATTTTGGCATCTTTAAGCCAGCTGGCAAGTGGACATGGGGAAACATATAGAGGTCCGAGTATGAGACTCTCTTCTGACCACTCAGACCTTGCACATTTTTCTAGCTTTGTTCCAGGCTCTTCATTTTCCGAGCAATTTCCTCTTGCTCGGGATTTTTAACAACCTTTCCTTGCACCACTAAAAGATCATATTGCAGAGGTTGAGAGAAGGGGTACGGGGTCACATATGCTATTTCTGATTGAAGCTGTGGACCCTGAAAGGTAAACATTGGAGGCGGTGCCCTTGAAGCCGGTGCCTGGAGGAGAACCACAGAAGGCATGCTAGGAACATTGGATAGCATTGGAGGGTGCCCGCATGGGATGAGCGGGTTGAGCACAGGGGCATTGGTAACCTCACTTGACCTGGGGATCAACTCAGGGAACCCAGGGATTACACTTGGCGGTTCCCTACCATTAGACCAGGCGTCCCACTTTTTCATTATGCGGAGACGCAACATTTTATTCTCTTCAGCAACTGCTGATTCTAGCTACAGAATAGCAGATGTCGGGCTATCCTCAGGACCGATGACTGGTAGATTGCTTGCGGAGG
>MU723326.1:0-10890 GCA_026770625.1 Nicotiana glauca
CACATGGATATCCAATCGCCATTCCGGCTAATAAGGTCAACACTGAACATATAAGTTCAAAACACTTGCTCACACAATCAGCACCTTAGTGCTCAAGCCATAAACAAGATCCGGCCTCAAGCCCTCTAGACTGGCCCAACATCGAACTCACGGGATCACATCTCGCCCCTTGATCGGGGAATCACAAGCCATCAAGGCACATATATTACTGAGAACTCACGTTTGCATGCAGACGTGTGGAAGGAATTTCAAGAGTTATATGTCAAGCCAAATCAAATGCGCACGATAAGAATTCCAAAAAAATGAAGTTTTCGTAAAGGTTCTGCAGCCTCTCGAGGATAAATACAGGCATCTCCGTACCGATCCGCGAGATTCTACTAACCGGCTCATGATTCATGAGGCCTAGTAACCTAGGCTCTGATACCAACTTTTTACGACCCAAATCCCGATCATGATGGCGCCCAACACAATTGCTAAGCAAGCCCGACCATTTACACTCTTAACCCGAGCATGAAGCTCAAAACCAGTTATTTGAATATTATTAATTAACAATAACGCTAAAAGTTTTAAATGATATATATATATAGAAACCAAACTGAATATCACTATAACACGGAATATACTCCCAAAGACCTGGGGGTCATGAGTCTAGAGCCTCTAACAATACAATGTGACAAGATTCCAAATAATACAATGTCTAAAAACTACGGAAATATAATAAAAGGGATAGGGGAGGAGTCGGGTCCTGCGGACGTCAGGCAGCTACCTCGACAACTCCGAACAAACTCTGAAATCAGCAAAAACTCAGCTAAACTCCCGAGGTACCTGGATCTGCACACATGGTGCAGGGAGTAAAGTGAGTACTTCCAACTCAGTGGTAATAAGAGTAAATAATAACTGAGCGGTAAGAAATCATGTAAGAATACTCCACCATGCTATATAGTACAGTACAACCTTTTGAACAAAATAGTAAAACCATGAAAATCCTTTAGAAACATCTAGCTCAGTTTAAAAAAATCTCTTTTGAAAATATTCTTTTTTTCCAACATTAAGCATATGAATGCGATATCAGGTAGTGCAAGTCCGCACATAAGTCAGCCCCTCGGGCGCAACACTCTATTTACAAATAACACCAGGGTATCTGGTACACAGTGCAAGAAATAGCATGGATATCAACGATAAGAGAGTGCTAAATGTCATGCCACATAGTACAAACAGGAATCGATGCGTGAATGCAATGCAATGCACATGACCGCTGCAGCATACAGCCCGATCCATTTGGGTACCCGCACTCACTGTGGGGTTTCAGACTTCGGAGGGGCTCCTACAGCCCAAGCATACAATACAACACTATGATGTGCAAATCCGGGGTTTCAAACCCTCAGTATATCATTAACAAGTATTACTCACCTCGAACCGGTGAAATCTCTAGCTCGCAACGCCTTTGCCCCTCAATTTGGCCTCCACGCGCGTCAAATCTAACCAAAATCAGAGTGAATGCATTACAATATGCTAAGGGAACAATACCCAATCGAAAACAATCGAAAAATATCATAAATCTCGAAACCAGCAAAACGCGAGCCCCGGGCCCACTTCTCGAAAAATTATGAACCGGACTCCTCGTCTCGCCGCGAGTCTACCCATATCAAATTCATCAAATCAGAGTCCATTTGACCCCTCAAATTCCAAGCTTACACTTTCTTAGGCTTCAAGCCCTAACCTCCATTTTTACTCTTTAAATCCTTGGATTTTCAGTGATTAATTCAAGTTTTTACACCATAATAACATTATCCGAGTCTATAAATTCATACCTGATGGAATCCCCTTTGAATCCCCTCCAAATCACCCAAAATTGCCTCTTCCCAAAGTCAAAATGTTCTCCTTAACCTTTGAAATTCGCGAGCACTGTTTCATTAAAACCCGTCAACAAATTTTTGCTTCTGCGATCCCGCTACCGCTTATACGGGACCACTTCTGCGGCCATGTGACCGCTTATGCGATTTTCACTTAACTCCCCCAGGTGTCGCTTTTGCGACTAAAAGCCCGCTTATGCGGTTTCCCCTCAACCGCTTCTGCGATGAATTGTCCGCTTATGCGGACCCGCTTTTGCGGAAGGACTTCTGCTCCTGCGAAAATGCTAGGCCCCCTCGAGGACCGCTTCTGCGACACCATAGCCACATCTGCGGAACCGCTTATGCCGCTCCTTTTCCGCAGATGCGGAAATACCAGAAGCCAATACACCAGACCTGCAACAAACATCCAACTTCACCGTTTAACCATCCGAAATCACATCGAGGCCCCCGGGACTTCAACCAAAAGCACAAACATGATCTAATACCCTATCCAAACTTGCTCGACTCATCAAAACACTATCTTTAACATTAAAATCCTCAATTTTCATCAAATCAAAGCCTAAGTTTCTTAAAAACTTTCGAAATGCACTTTTGATCAAAAACCCGACCAAATGATGTCCGAATGACCTCAAAATTTGCAGATATATCCAAAATCACCTAACGAAGATACTACAACTCTCAGAATTCCATTCCGACCCTCAGATCAAAATTTCACCTATCAACCGGAATTCGCCAAAATTCAAACTTTGCCAATTCAAGCCTGATTCTACACCGAGCCTCCAAAATCAATTCCGATCACACTCCTAAGTCACAAATCATCCCTCGAAGCTAACCAAACCATCGGAATTCACATACGAGCCCTATAACCACATAGTCAACTTCCGGTTGACTTTTCTAAAACAAGCTTTCTTCTAAGAGGCTAAGTGCCTCATTTCCAACTAAAACCAATTCAATTCTATGCGATTCATTCAAATACTGATATTGAAACATAGAGCAACATAATATGGGGGGAAACGGGGTGGGTCGTCACATTCACCCACTATGACTTGTTCTTGAATATAATCAGACTCCAAGGCTCCGCTAGCACATGAACACCCTCTCAAAGAAGCACACAGCTGAATCACCCCTTTTCCTTCTTTGTTTTGTAAATCACCTCTACACGAAGCATAAATTCTGAGTCTTCCCAAAGTCTAAACATAAATTGATAAGGCCAAATAGCACAGATTTCTCAAAATTCTGTGGTCAATTCACCACTGATGTTCTCTGCCCTTAGTCGTAATAACCCACCAATATGCCAATAACTAGAAACCTCACAAGTAGATAACCATACAATCCAATAATAGGCGGTCGAGTTCTTCCACATAGCTTAAAGCTACTATTACATAACTCTGGAACCCCCGAAGATTCTTTCTTCACCGTCGACCTGATCTTGCACGACCAACCCGCCAAATGTTTCTCGAAATCCTTCTGTTAAAACCTTTATGAACACTCTAAATTACCAGCCACATTTACATATCCAACCTCTTACTAGATAGCCAGTAGGATTCTTCATAGAAGCTTCGTCAACACCATGCGACCGCTAACCTGCTCGTAGGAGATAAACCACTTGTGAAAATTCCATGCCGACTTCACCCAACGATACTACAATGAATACAATTACTATAAAATCAATAACCCATCCTGAGCCCATGCTCATTCACCAGCTGTACAAGTCATTTACTCCTCGTGGACATCAACTAGAGGTGCGCCAATATCTTCTGATCGAAGGTCATGTTGTATCCTTCTTCATATCCAGTGAACTCCTTTCTGTCATATCCAATCTCCCGTTGTATAATACCAATGTTTCAAATTAAGTCCATAAACATAGTCACTGTCCACCATAAATCCCAAATCTCTCTAAACATTTCTCAAGGCATGTAGCCATCCTATCACATAACTCACATGCTACTCCATCGCTCTTCCATTTTGGTAAAACTCATCCTTTAAGCAACTACTTGACTCCTTCTTCTCACACTTGGCCTTCTAGAAGTTTAACCACCACAAGACACCTCCCGCATATCCTTCCTCATCCTTTGTTGCCCAGTTGTTGCCTTAAGTCAAAATCCATCTCTGTAGAACTTGAACTAACAGATCGCCACCAGCTCTAAACCTTTCTGAAAATTATCTTTCTCGATCCATCAACACTAGGAATGTCGATTTGATCTTGAATCATTGCACACTGCGATCTTTGACAGCCGCTTCCCCCCACCTTTCACAATACTATGTTCCAAACGCGAATCGAAGAAAACTATAACACAAACAAACTTAACACTTTATATTCAATCAAGGACGATGATATCAGAATTCAATACACCACACGTAAAAAATATCAATCTCCAAAATGATAATGAGAGGCATTTCATTTTTCTTTGAGATTCCACTGGTCCTTTGACATTCATCACATCTTTTTACTAACTCACTTACATCCTTGTAAATAGTGGCCCAATAGAAATCACAACTAAGCACTTTAGTTGCCGTTCACGCTCTATCATGATGACCACCATATTGAAGAATGACAAGCCCAAGAATTTCACTTTTTTCTTCTTCCAGTACACATCTTATAATCGCTCATCAGTACAAATCCAAAAGAGGTATGGTTCATCCAAATAATAATCTTGACAATCCCGTTTGAGCATCTTTCTTTAGTTTGAAGAGAACTCATCTGGAATGATTCCACATATGAGGAAATTTGCTAGATCTGCAAACCATGGCACCCCTTTCATTGAAATAGCCAAGAGTTTCTCATCAGGGAAGGAGTCAATGATCTTAAGGTCATCATGAAGCCTCCCCTCCTCCTCCAAATGGTACAAGTGGTCTGCCACTTGGTTTTCACTCCTTTTCTATCTTGGATTTAATATCAAACTCTTGCAACAAAAGAACCCATCCGTGTGGACAATAACTTTTAGACCTATCAAGTACGGGCGGAACTTCTCAATTGCAAACACAGTGGAAAGGAGCTCTTTCTCCATACCAATATAATTGACTAGAGAATTATTCATGGTCTTAATAGCATAGTAGACCGGATGAAAAATTTTGTTGATGCGTTGTCCCAAAACAACCCCAACCGCTATGTCAGTTGCATCACACATCAGTTCAAATGGGACACTCTAATTTAGAGTGGTGACGATGGGAGTAGTTATCAACTTGAACTTTAACAATTCAAAAACCCTCATGAAATCATCATTTAAGTTAAACTTAGCATCTTTCTTAAGAATCTTGCACAATGGGTTCACCACCTTAGAAAAATCTTTGATGAAGTGCCAGTATAACCCCCATATGGCCTAAGAAACTTTGCACCCCCTTCACCAAAGTTGGAGGTGAAAGTTTCGAAATCACCTTAATCTTTGTCTTATCAACTTCATTTCCGTTCTTTGAGATTTTGTTTCCAAGGATAATGCCTTCCTCGACCATGAGACGACGCTTCTCCCAATTGAGCACCAAATTTGTTTCGTCACATCTTGCCAACATTTTATCCAAATTTAAAAGACAATTAACAAATAATCTCCAACCACCAAGACGTCATCCATGAAAATTTCAAGGTAATCCTACATCATGTCCGTGAACATAGCCATCATACACCTTTAAAAAGTCGCTGGTGCATTGCACAAACCAAATGGTATCCGCTTGAAGGCGAAAGTACCATGGGACATGTAAAGGTTGTTTTCTCTTGATCCTCCGGAGCAATAAGAATTTGGTTTTAGCCCGAATATCCATCAAGAAAGCAATAGAAAGCATGCCCGGACAATCAATAGAGCATTTGATCTAAGAAAGGAAGTGGAAAGTGATCCTTTTACTTTGGGACAACAGAAAGGCATTCTGGTAGATCCCCCGCACATTTACGTTTGGGAACTAGGGGATGGTATCTTGGAAGATCCTCTATTGTTATCTTTGTGTTTTGAGCTGTTGTTCTTCTATGCTTACATTCTAGTTAAATTTCAGTATTTATTCTTACTATGATATTTCATTCTGTTATATTTTATTATATACATACAAGTAGGGCCTTTACCTAATCTCATCACTACTCGGCCGATGTTAGGCCTGGTACTTACTGGGTACCGTTATGGTGTACTCATGTCCGTTTCTGCACATATTTTCCATGTGCAGATCCAGGTACTAGCTATCAGCCTCGAGTCTAGCTGTGTGGGAGCTGCTTCAGGAGACTTCAAGGTATATCTGCCACATCCACAGATATCAGAGTCCCCTTCTATCTCCTATGTTCATTTTCTTCTTTTCCACAGAATGATTATAAAACTGATATGACTTCTTAGAAGCTTGTGACGTTGCGATATTTCGGGTTTTAGGAAAAGTGACTATTGTATACACCGAGCGGCATCGTTTCTGTTTTTATTAATTATATTCGTTATCTGTTATCTTTAAGTTTCTATTTCATTCTGCAATATTAGGCTTACCTAGTCGTATACTAGGTGCCGCCACGATAGTTCACGGAGGGAATACTTGAATCGTGACATTAATTTTTGGAGCGGCTATTAATTTCCTACTATAGTGTTTCCATTAATCAGAAGCGTCTAAGAAAGTTTGTGAGCCTTATCTCAGGCTAACCAATACATTTATCTTTTAATAGTATCTATCATTTTTTTGATTGTTTATTCACTTGGGTAAAAGCATAGTAAGAGAGTGAAATTTCTTCGAAGCAAAGTCTTCCTACTCTTCTTACAAAATAATACTACTCTGTTGAACTTGTTTAAAACGATATGTATGTCTAACATTCCAAAGGTAGAGGTGAATTAAAGAATTTAAGGGAGTGGTACAATGTACTCCTCTAACAATAGGTAAGAGTTCAACATAAGTTCACATTTAGCTATGTGTGCTCCTACTACCAACAATATGCATCTGCTCCCGATCGAAACTTAATTTGGAGTTGAAATGAACAACCAAGTGATGATTAAACGACAACAAATTAATCCAACAAGAGTGTAATGTCAAAAATGCAGAAAAAAATAATGCAAACTATCATCATCTATAGCATCAAATGATCAAATTCTGCCATTGTAGCAACAAAGCATAAATCAATCTACGCATTCTTGAAGTGCATTGGAAGGGGCTATTTTCGCTACTGTGTTAAAACACAAAATTAGAAAGATTGTTAGAATAAAAAACTAAAAAAATAGTAAAGTACAAAAAAAATATTCCGAGTCCACAATTTGCTTGTGCGTCCTTAAGAAATTTTAACCCCCTCACACGTTGCCAAGGTAATGGATTAAATCCTCCTATGATGAAACGGAATAAACCTTCCTGCAACAGTGGCAATACAAACTGCAGGATACCAACAAACTCAAAGAACGGAGCAAAATCACACATACGAATTTAGAAGAGATTCTGCAAAATAGAATGCAGGATTTTCAGAAGGAAGGAAGTTTTGTAATTTTTTCTTCAGTGTCTGGAAAATGAAGCCATGCCTCAGAATTTATAGGCAATTATTGGAAGAGGTGTGATTTCTGTTCAAGAAAAGGTGTCTATTCAAGAAGGGAAAAACCAACGTTCAGCGTTTGTGGATTTTAGATTTCAGTTAATTTTGTTATTTAACTAACTGCATTTAATTAATTACTAAATAATTAATTAAATAAATTTTGTCTAAAAATAATCTTATCGATTGATCATTTGACAAATCCAAATCCAAAAACCAAAGCCAAATCCAAAGCCGAAGCCGAGCGAGCGAGCGGCGACGGCGCGAGAGTTCATTCTCTTCAACTCCTTTTAAGAGCTCTAAGAAGTGATCCTATATATATACACCCAAATGTAGTTGTTCCTCACCAATGAGGGACAAAGTTCATTTGACAAGGCTCATTTGATTCAAAATTTCTAAATTTTCATTTCCCTCCATTTTATTTCCCACCATTTCCCAATTTACACTCTTAGACTTTAAATCCCAATGCTTAAAGTCTTTAAATCCCAATGCTTTAAAGTCCAACAATCTCCCACATGAATGGGAATGGATGTAACAAGAATGATCATAGATGAAAGCTGTATGATTTGCAAGTAAGGATTAATTGCATCTGAATAAGTAGGTTTTCCTTTGAACTTTTCGTAGTGAACATATGTCTGATATGCTCGGTCAATCGGTAGATTTGATATCTTTGAACCGTCAAACTTTAGTGTATACCTAGACAACCATATGTCACACAACCAACCCTTAACCGTCTTTTGGTTCTCATTATTGTGTTCGTTTCAGCCATGAACACCGTCTGGTTTCATAAGTGCGTAGAGAATTGGCCTTACAGAATTCTCATTGAAGCGACTTCCACTTCACACTTACATAGGTGATTCCTAAATGTTTAATCCTTTAGATTGACACTATTTGATAAATATCGCATCAAACTTAGGTAATCATTAAAGAACGTCTAAAGTTCTATCCTTATTACTGAACATTGTCCTCATCACGAGAAGGGACAAAAGATTTTACTTTGACAATGTTGAATCGGTCAATCACAACTTTTTTGAGCTCCTTGAACCTATATCTCGGAATGTCCAAAATTCTAGGTAGAGTTACCGCCATGTTGACTTGTCCTCGGCCATAGTCCCATTCCCTTAGATGATTTCTCAACTCCCTCTCTAGTTAAACCTTTTGTAAGCGGATCCGCCACATTATCCTTTGATCTTACATAATCAATAGTGATAATTTCACTAGAAATTAGTTATCTAACGGTGTTATACCTTCATCGCATATGAAGAGACTTTTCGTTATACATAACCCTCCCTGCCCGTCCTATTGCAGCCTCACTATCGCAATGTATGCATATACGAGCCAATGGTTTTGGCCAGAAAGGAATGTCTTCTAAGAAATTTCAAAGTCATTCAGCTTCTTCACCGGCTTTATCCAAAGCTATAAACTCTGATTCCATTGTAGAGCGAGCGATGCATGTCTGTTTGGAAGACTTCCAAGATACTGCTCCTCCACCAACAGTAAAAACATATCCACTTATGGACTTTGTTTCTGTTGAGCCGGTTATCCAATTTGCATCACTATATCCTTCGATAACCGCAGGATATTTATTGTAGTGCAAAGCGTAGTCTTGGGTATATTCCAAATATCCCAGAACTCGTTTCATTACCACAAAGTGATGTTTGTTGGGATTACTTGTGAATCGACTAAATTTACTTATTTCATAAGTTACATCAGGTCGTGTACAGTTCATGATGTACATTAAGCTTCCCAGCACACGAGCATACTCCAATTGAGACGTGCTTTCACCTTTATTCTTTATAAGATGATGGTTTAAGTCAATTGGTGTTCTTGCACTTCTAAATTCCAAGTGTTTGAATTTTTCAAGTAACATTTTCACGTAATGTGATTGAGACAAAGCTAGACCCTGAGGAGACCTCTGGATTTTAATTCCTATAATTACATCGGCAACTCCTAAGTCTTTCATATCAAACTTACTAGAAAGCATATGCTTAGTAGCTTGAATATCGGCAATGTCTTCGCTCATTATTAGCATATCATCAACATATAAGCAAACAATGACTATATGATTTGGAACGTTCTTAATGTAAACACATTTATCACATTCATTAATCTTAAAGCCATTTGACAACATTGTTTGGTCAAATTTTGCATGTCATTGCTTGGGTGCTTGTTTTAGTCCATAAAGGAACTTAATAAATCGACACACCTTCTTTTATTTTCCCGGAACCACAAACCCTTCAGGTTGGTTCATGTAAATTTCTTCCTCTAGATCACCATTTAAGAAGGCTATTTTTACATCCATTTGATGGATTTGAAGACCATACAAGGCAGCTAACGCTATTAGCATCCAAATGGATGTAGTTCTTGTTACCAGCGAGTATGTGTCAATATAGTCAAGACCTTCTCGCTATCTAAATCCTTTGACAACAAGTCTTGCCTTGTATTTGTCAATAGTACCATCATCTTTCATTTTCTTCTTGAAAATCTATTTAGAACCCAATGTTTTATTACCTGGAGGAAGATCAACCAATTTCCAAGTATGGTTGCTCAATATGGATTCTATTTCACTATTGATAGCTTATTTCCAATATTGTGCTTCTGAGGAAGACATTGCTTCCTTTAAGGTTCGTGGCTCATTTTCTAGCAAGAAAGTTAGAAAATCTGGACCGAATGAAGTAGATGTCTGTTGACATTTACTTCTTCTCGAATTTTCCTCATCAGGCATACCATCTGTTATTTCCTACCGCCGTCGTTTTGACTTTTGGTAGGTCAATTCACTTTCCTTTTTATACGGATAAATAGTTTAACAGAATTCAGCATTATCTGATTCTATTATCGTATTAACGTGAATCTCAGGATTTTCTGATTTATGAACCAAAAAACGATATGCCTTGCTATTGGTTGCATATCCAATAAATAAACAATCAACCATTTTTGGACCTATCTTAACCCTTTTAGGTTTAGGAACTTGTACCTTAGCTAAACACCCCCACACTTTGAAGTACTTCAAGCTAGGCTTCCTTCATTTCCATTTTTCATAAGGAATGGACTGTGTTTTACTATGAGGTACACGTTTGATTATTCGGTTAGCTGTAAGTATAGCTTCCCCCCACAAGTTCCGTGGTAAACTAGAACTTATCAACAACACATTCATCATTTCTTTCAACGTTCGATTCTTTCTCTCCGCAATTCCATTAGATTGTGGAGAGTAAGGGGCAGTTGTTTGGTGAATAATGCTATTTTCCAAACATATTTCTTCAAAAGGAGATTCATATTCTCCATCCCTATCACTTCTTATCATTTTGATCTTTTTGTTTAGTTGTGTTTCAACTTCACTTTTATATTACTTGAAAGCATCAATTGCTTCATCTTTACTATTAAGTAAGCAAACATAGCAATATCTCGTACTATCGCCAATAAAATTAATAAAATACTTTTTCCCATCGCGAGATGGTGTTGACTTCATGTCGCAAATATCTGTGTGAATTAAGTCTAAAGGACTTGAATTCCTTTCAACAGACTTATAAGGATGCCTAGCATACTTTGATTCCACACATATTTGACATTTGGAAT